>PVJI01019215.1:0-31732 GCA_004026765.1 Micronycteris hirsuta
AACTGAACCTAGCTGGAGAGCCACATTATAACCAAGGACAGACAGAAAAAAATCACTTCACCACAACATGACTGGTAGGGAGTATGGAGACATGAGAGGGCTGACTGGGTTCCCATGGGCAGCCGCTGAAGTGACAGATGGATATTTCCGAGGCTGTGGGGTTCCCCTGAGAAGTGTGGTGTCTAAACCCCAAGCTGGGCTCCTCAGCCTACAGAACCAGAGACAGGACCTAGACCTACAGACCCCCCATTACCCTACACAGGCATTTATCATAAAGAATCCAGATAGATTAATATTAGAGGATACTAGGCAGATTAATAGAAAAGAGTTTTATGCACAGTAGACTAAAGATAATAAAAATTATTAAAAATATCCTGAGCAGTGAGAGACAGCCATTAACCACATAATCACAAAAGTCTAGCAGCCTCATGACAGTCCTCATACCAGACGTGTGGTCAGACGCTTTGCTGATCCAACAGCAAGATTACAGCTAGAGCTTGCAGAACAAAGCTTAATTGCGACACCCATTACTATATATTATGTATATGTCATGCTTTTCCTGAACTCGTGCAAAGTAAATGTACTATGTAAAACCCAAGCTACATATAACCCGCCCCCCTGTGCCACTTGAGCTTGCAAAAAAATTATATAAATAAAGGACTCTGAAGCCAGAAAGCAGAAGCATCTGGCCTACGAGTCAGGAGCTGCACCTCTGGGTCGTTTCTTCATCCGCCGACTCCGTTCCCCACCCCCGCCTGCCACCATTGCTCACCTGTGGAACCCCTGACCTGGCTGGGGCTGGACCCGGCGTTAAAGAAGACACGTTCATCCAGACCAGTAAGCAGGGTGGAGCCAGGTGGAGAGCACTCAGCAAGACGAGGTTTGTGGAGCGATACCAGCAATGCTACAGCTGCCTGGAGAGGCTTCCTGCGGGCGCGCCTGGCCAAAACGTGGCAGGTGCACTCAGTGAAACTGGGGCTGAGACTGGTGGACTGGGCAGTCCCTCATTCTCGCGCAGATAAACTGGGAGGAAAAGCTGGGGAGCAGAACACACCATGCAGCCCACCAATGCAGGGAAATAAAGCCTCAAACCACCAATTCAAAACACCTGTGGGGGTTAAGGCGGCAGTGGGAGGAACTCCCGGCCTCACAGGAGAGTTCATTAGGGAGACCCACAGGGACTTGGAACTGTGCAGGTCTGTCCACTCATCCCAGAGCCAGCAAAGAAGGGCCCAACTTGTTTGTGGGTAGCTGGGGAAGTGCGGAGAACAGAGCAAGCGCCATTGTTCTCTCAGGCCCCGTCCCCACAGACAGCACCACAACACAACAACGTTGGTTACCCTGCCCTGGTGAACACCTAAGACTCCGCCCTTTAAAGTAACAGGCGCACCAAGAAAAAAAATGGCCCAAATGAAAGAAAACACCAAAGCTCCAGAAAAAATACAACTAAGTGATGAAGAGATAGCCAACCTATCAGATGCACAGTTCAAAGCACTGGTAATCAGGATGCTCACAGGATTTGAAGAAAGATTGTTGCAATTACTTGAACAAATGAAGGATAATATAAAGGATATGAGGGGAAATCTGCAGGGAACCAATAGGGATGAGAAGGAAAATGGGACTCAAATCAATGGAGTGGACCAGCAGAAAGAAAAAAACATCCAAATAGAAAAGAATGAAGAAACAAGAATTCAAAAAAAACGAGGAGAGGCTTAGGAACCTCCAGGACATCTTTAAATGTCCCAACATCTGAGTTATAGGGGTGCCAGAAGGAGAAGAGGAAGACCAAGGGATTGAAAACTTATTTGAACAAATAATGAAGGAGAACTTCCCCAATTTGGCAAAGGAAATAGACTTCCAGGAAGTCCAGGAAGCTCAGAGTCCCAAAGAAGTTGGACACAAAGAGAAACACACCAAGACACATCATAATTACATTACCCAAGATTAATATAAGGAGAGAATCTTAGAAGCAGCAAGAGAAAAGGAGACAGTTACCTACAAAGGAATTCCCATAAGACTGTCAGCTGATTTCTCAAAAGAGACCTTGCAGGCAAGAAGGGGCTGGAGAGAAGTATTCCAAGTCATGAACAGCAAGGACCTACATCCAAGAATACTCTATCCAGAAAAGCTATCATTTAGAATTGAAGGGCAGATAAAGTGCTTCTCAGATAAGGTAAAGTTCAGGGAGTTTATCATCACCCAGTCTTTGTTATATGAAATGTTAAAGGGATTTCTATAAGGCATGGAGGGATATCAACAGGAGAGTGGTAGGGGGAGAGAAGGAAAAGGTGCAGAGAATAAGTAGAATAAATGGTAGGTAGAAAACAGACAGGGGGAGGTTAAGAATAATATAGGAAATGTAGAAGACAAAAAACTTATGTGTATGACCTATGGACAAAAACTAAAGGGTGGGGAATAGGGGGGTGATGGTGGAGGGGAAGAAAGGGGGGGGAATGGGACAACTGTAATAGCATAATCAATAAAATATATTTTAAAAAAGATAAGTAGAGATCAAAGATGATTAAAATTTAAGTCAAAAATGAAAAAAAAAAGACATAGAAAGCATAAAAAAAGGACCAGTCAGAAACAGAATGCAATATCTGAAATAAATAATACACTGGAAGGGATAAACAGTAAGCTAGATGACACAGAGGATCATATCAGTCATTTGGAAGATAAGGTAGAAAAAAACACCCAAGTAAATCAGCAAAAAGAAAAAAGAATCTTAAAAAGTGAGAACATAAGAAACGTTTTTGGACAACATGAAGTGTGACAACATCCACATCATGCGAATACCAGAAGGAGAGGAGAGTGAGTAAGGGATCAAGAAGCTATTTGAAAAAATGATGACTGAAAACTTCCTTAGTCTGGTGAAGAAAAAAAACGCACAAGTCCAGGAAGCTCAGAAAGTCCCAAACAATTTGGACTGAAAGAAACCTACACCAAGTCACATCAAAATTCAAATGACAAGGCTTAAAGACAAGGAGAGAGTCCTAAAAGCTGCAATAGAAAAGAAGGTAGTTTACCTACAAGAGAGCATCAGTTAGACTATCTGATTACTCAACAGAAATAGGTCAGACCAGGAGGGAGTGGCATGAAATATTCAAGGTGATGAAAAGCAAGGACCTACAACCAAAGGTACTTTACCCAGCAAGGCTATCATTTAAGATTGAAGGAGAAATAAGGATCTTCCCAGAGAAGAAAAAGCTAAAGGAGTTTGTTAACACTAAGCCAGTACTGCAAGAAGTGTTAAAGGGCTTACTCAAAGAAGGTGAAGAAGAAGGAGGAGGAGAAGGAGGAGAAAGAACAGGAGAAGTAGTGTAGTAGTTGGAGGAGGAGGAGGCAAACAAGGGAAAACAGTCTAACAATAAAATGACACTACATACACATCTATCAATAATCACCTTAAATGTAAATGGCTAAAATGCTCCAACAGAAAGACGTAGGTAGCTGAATGGATAAGAAAACAAGACCTGTATATATGCTGACTCCAACAGACCTGTCTCAGATGAAAAGATACACCAAGACTAAAAGTAAAGGGTTGGAAAAAGATATTTCATGCAAATGGAAAAGAAAAAGCAGCTGGGGTAGCAATACTTGTATCTGACAAAATAGACTTTAAAACCAAGGCTATAGCAAGAGACAAAGAAGGACACTACATAATGATAAAGGGAGCAATCCAATGAGAGGATGTTACTGAATAAACATTTATACACCCAACATAGGAGCACCTAAATATGTGAAGCAAATCTTGATGGACATGAAGGGAGAGATCAACAGAAATACAGTCATAGTCAGAGATTTTTAACACCCCATTGACTTCAATGGAGAGATCTTCCAGGGAGAAAATCAACAAGGAGATAGCTGCCTTAATCAACACACTAGATCAAATGGATTTAATTGATATCTTCATAGCATTTCACCCCAAAGCAGAAGAACAGATATACTTTGCAAGTGCATGCAGAATGTTTTCTAGGATAGACCACATGTTAGGACACAAAACAAATCTCAGTAAATTTAAGAAGGTTTAAATCATTTCAAGCATCTTCTCTGACCACAATGCTATGAAACTAGAAATCAATCACAAGAAGAACACTGAAAAACACACAAAAACATGGAAACTAAATAACATGTTATTAAACAACAAATGGGTCGACAATGAGATCAAGGAAGAATCAAATGATACCTTCATACTGTAAAAATGAGGACATAACAATCCAAAACTCTATGGAGCACTGGGAAAGCAATCCTAAGAGGGAAATTCATAGCATTACAGGCCTATCTCAAAAAACAAGGAAAAGTTCAAATAAACAATCTAACTTTACACTTAAAGGAACTTGAAAGAGAACAACAAAATAGCCCAAAGTGAGTAGATGGAAGGAAGTAACATCAGAGCAGAAATTAATGAAATAGAGTCCAAAAATGATACAAAAGAGCAATGAATCCAAGAGTTAGTTCTTTAAAAAGATAAACAAGATTGGCAAACCTTTAACCCAACTCATCAAGAAAAAAAGTCAAAGACCCAAATAAATAAAATAAGAGATGAAAGAGGAGAAATAACAACTAACCCCAAAGAAATACAAAGGATTGTAAGAAAATATTATGAACAACTATATGCCAACAAGAGGAAAACCTGCATGAAATGGATAAATTCTGGGAAAAATACAATCATCCAAAAATAAATCAACAAGAATCAGAGAATCTGAATAGGCAGATTATACCTAGTGAAATTAAAGCAGTAATCAAAAACTCCCAAAACAAAACCCCTAGACTGGATGGCTTCACAGGTGAATTTTACCAAACTTCTGAGAACTAACCTGTCTCCTTAAACTATTTCATAAAATTCAAGGGGAGAGAAGCCTCCCAAACTTATTTTATGAGGCCAGCATTATCCTAATTCCAAAACTAGATAAAGGAACTACAAAGAAAGAAATCTATAGGCCAATATTCCTGACAAAGATGCTAAAATCCTCAACAAAATGTCAGCAAACCAAATACAGCAATGCATCAAAAAGATCATATACCATGATCAAGTGGGATTTATTATGGGAATGCAAGGTTGGTACAACATTCTCAAATCAGCAAATGTGATTCACCACATAAATAAAATGAAGAATAAAAACCACATGATCATATCAATGGATGCAGAAGAATTTGATAAAATCCAGTACCCATTTATGATAAAAACTCTCAGCAAAGTGGGAGTAGAGGGAACATACATCAATGTAATAAAGGCCATATATGACAAACCCACTGCCAGCATCATACTCAATGGGCAAACACTACAAACATTCCCCTTATGATTGGGAACAAGACAGGGATGTCCACTTTCACCTCTCTTATTCAACATAGTACTGAAAGACCTAGCCACAGCAATCAGACATGAAGAAGAAATAAAAGCCATCCGAATTGGAAAGGAAGTAGTAAATCTGTCTTTATTCACAGATGACATGATTCCGTACATAGGGAACCCCAAAGTTTCTACCAAGAAACTACTGGAACTGATAAATGAATTCAGCAAAGTAGCAGGTTACATAATTAATATCCAAAAACCAGTTTTATTTTTATATGCCAATAATGAACTAACAGAAAGGGAAATTAAGAAAACAATCCCATTCACAATTGCTTCAAAAAGAATAAAATACCTAACCGAGTATGTAAAAGACCTGTACTCTGAAAATTATAAGACACTGAAGAAAGAAACTGAAGAAGATATAAATAAGTGGGCATACATATTGTGTTCATGGATAGGAAGATTTAATGTCATGAAAATGTCCATACTTCTCAAAGTAATCTATAGATTCAACACAATTTCTATCAAGATTCCAATGATGTATTTCACAGAACTAGAACAAATATTTCAAAAGCTTATATGGAACCACAAAAGGCCCCACATAGCAACAGTGATCCTGAGAAAAAAGAACAAAGTTGGAGGAATCATACTACCTAATATGAAACTATGCTATAAGGTCATAGTAATAGAAACAGCACAGTATTGACATAAAGACACACACATAAATTAATGGAACAGAATAGAGAGCCCAGAAATAAACCCATACCTTTATAGCCAATTAATATTTGACTGAGGAAGCAACACATACTATGGGCTAAAGATAATTTATTCAATAAATGTGTTGAGAAAGTTGGACAGATACATGCAGAAAATTAAACCACTTTCTTACACCACATACAAGAATAAATTCAAAATGGATCAAAGACTTAAATGTTAGACCTGAAACCATAAAAATCCTAGAAGAAAACATAAGCAGCAAAATCTTAGACCTTGCTCGTAGCAATGTTTTTATTGGATATTATCTCTTCAGGCAAGGGGGAGGGAAGAAAAAATAAACAAATGGGACTACATAAAACTAAAAAGTGTTTGCACAGCAAAGGAAATAAGCAACAGAATAAAAAGACCACCCACAGAATGGGAGAACATATTCATCAATACGTCTCATAAGGAGTTAACATCCAAAATTTATAAAGTACCTACAAAATTCAACACCAAAAAACCAAACAACCCAATTAAAAATGGGCAAAGGACCTGAATAGACACTTCTCCAAAGAGGACGCACAGTTGACTAATAGACATATGAAAAGATGTTCAATGTCACTAATCATCAGAGAAATGCAAGTTAAAACCACAGTAAGATACCATCTCACACCTGTCAGAATAGCTACCATCAATAAATCAACAAACAACAAGTGCTGATGAGGATGTGGAGAGAGGAGAACCCTTTTGCACTGTTGGTGGGAATGCGGACGGGTGTAGTCACTGTATAAAGCAGTATGGAGTTAAATAAAAAATTAAAAATAGTTCTGTGTTTTGACTCAGCAATCTCGCTTCTGGGAATATATCTGATGGAACCCAAAACACTATTTGGAAAGGACTTAAGCACCCCTATGTTCATTGCAGCATTATTTACAGTCACCAATATATGGAAGCAGCTCAGCGGTCCAAGAGTAGATGAGTGCATGAAACAACTATGCGACATTTACACAATGGAATACTACTTGGCCATCAAAAAGAAGACAATTTTACCCTTTGCAACAGTACAGATAGACCTGGAGAACACTATGCTAAGTGAAATAAGCCAGGCAGAGAAAGACAGATACCATATGATTTTACTGGTATGTGGAATCTATTGAACAAACTGAACTAACAAGGAAAACGGGGACAGACTCATAGGTAAAGAGCAGGATGACAGTTAGTGGGGGGAAGGAGTTTAGGGGGTGGAGGGTTTGAGCAAAAAGGAAAAAGGACTCATGGACATGGACAACAGTGTCGTGGCTGCTGGGGGAGTATATAAGGGGACTAACGGGTAATGGAAAAAAATACAATAAAGATTAAATAAAAATAAATAAAGTTTATTGTAGTGATTAACTTTATATTCATACCTTTTACCGGTAACTGTCACTAGTCTCTAGTTATTTTACTTTTATCTTTTAACATGTCTCCTCTTAATCACACATGAAACATCAGTGTGATTATTCTGCTTCTTTTCTGTTCAAGGGAATGTTCCTCTGACTGTTGGTTGATTTCTCTTTTGTGAAAATATATAACACATAACATATGACACATAGCATATAAAATATTATTCTTTCACCCTTGTTCTGACTTATTGTAGTAATGGATTTACAATTATATGTAAGTCCTTTTGTTGAAGAAATTTTCCCTTCTTTTTTTTTGAAGGCCACACACATTTTTGTTTGTTTGTTTTGCATTAGTTTGTGATAAATTGTTAAATCAGAACCTTTAAAGCATCCTGTGAATGGGAGAAAGACCTCTCATGCATTTCTATTGCTTTCTCTTTAAGCCATTTTTAAAATTCTTTCTTTATATCAGTTACATTTTTTAGCTATCTTTCTACCTTTTTCAGTGCTCCTTTCTGTCTGTTGCTGGTTTAACTTTTGAATGTCTGAGTCAAGGTGGGATTTTATAAGCAAAAATGTTTGCTAGATGATATTTAATTCAGTTCTGAGTGTTATGTTGCAGTTAGCTCTGCTTGGTAATTGGAAGAAGTAAGTTTTTATCAGCTCAAGCGTTCTCTTTGTTACAGTAGTTTTGTATATCTTTAGTAGTTTCCCTGTTCATTTTACTGAATGGCTTAAAGATGCCTCCTGCAGGGCACCTCTTCCATCACTGTAGGGAAGTGTGGTTTCTTTAATGGCTGGAATTGGGGACAGGGAGAGGGAGCATGGCGATGTTTCTTGCTTCTCTCTTGCCCTACAGAACCCTACAGCTTCTCTCTTTGGCTTCTTTCCTCCATATGCCCATTCTCCAAAGAGAGCGCGTCTTCCTTCCTGAATAGTGTCTCCCCTCAAAGTGACATTTTCTGAAGACTGCCCGCTCTAGTCATGCCCCCTCAATTGGCATGTTTTCATCTAAGTGATTTTGGCTCAATCTTACTCCTACCACAACATTATCACTTCTCTTTCATGCTGTTTTTCCCAGGTTTCCCTTCCTTCCGCTGTCTTGATGTGGGAACAGGAAAAACAGCATGCTGAGGTTTGACGTTTATTTTTCTGCTCACTGGCAGTTTAAGGTCAGGGTTCTCTGTCTTCCTGTGCTGCTGAGATGGGGCCATGAATGGTTGCATTGGTTCTTTCTGCTGTTTTCATTGAGTTTAGGAGTATATGTTGGGAGATCCAGATTTATGCAGCTGCCATTGCCTCATCTACTGAGAGTTATTGATATGTTTTGATTACATAAAAGGAAAAAGATTTACTTGATATTTTTTAAATTTCAAAGACCTAACAGCAAAATGAGATGTATTATAATAAATTTCAAATTTAGGAGGTTCTGGGGAATATCTTCAGTTCTAACCTAATTCTGTGCAATTATTTTTCATTATGTATATTTTTAATGTATTTTATTGATTACGCTATTGCAGTTGTCCCATTTTCACTCCTTTCTCCTCTTCTGCCTGGACCCCCTTCCCTCAGCCATTCCCCACACCTTAGTTCATGTCCATGGGTCGTACAAGTAAGTTCTTCGGCTTCTCCATTTCCTGTAGTATTCTGACCTCCCTCCGTCTATTTTGTACCTACAGATTCTGCTTCTTATTCCCTGTACCTTTTCCCCAATTCTCGCTCTTTCCCTTCCCCACTGATAACCCTCCATGTGATCTCCATTTCTGTGATTCTGTTCCTGTTCTAGTTGTTTGCTTAGTTTTTGTTGTTGTTGTTTTGGGTTTTCCTTTTTAGGTTCAGTTGATAGTTGTAAGTTTGTTGTCATTTTACTGTTCATAGTTTTGATCACCTTTTACTTCAATAAGTCCCTTTAACATTTCATATAATAAGGGCTTGGTGATGATAACCTCCTTTAACTTGACCTTATCTGAAAAGCACTTTATCTGCCCATCTATTCTAAATGATAGCTTTGTGGATAGAGTAATCTTGGAGGTAGGTCCTTGCCTTTCATGACTTGGAATACTTCTCTCCAGCCCCTTCTTGCCTGCAAGGTTTCTTTGGAGAAATCAGCTGATAGTCTTATGGAACTCCTTTGTAGGTAACTGTCTCCTTTCCTCTTGCTGCTTCTAAGATTCTGTCCTTATCATTAATCTTAGGTAATGTAATTATGATGTGCCTTGGCTTGTGCTTCCTTGGGTCCAACTTCTTTGGGACTCTCTGAGCTTCCTGGACTTCCTGGAAGTCTATTTTCTTCACCAGATTGGGGAAATTTTCCTTCATTATTTTTTCAAATAAGTTTTCAATTCCTTGCTCTTCCTCTTCTCCTTCTGGTACCCCAATGATTTGGACGCTGAAGAGTTTAATGTTGCCCCAGAGGTTCCTCAGTCTCTCCTCATTTTTTTAAATTCTTGCTTCTTCATTCTATTCTGATTGAATGTTTATTGCTTCCTCTGGTTCAAACCATTTATTTGAGTCCTAGTTTCCATTCCGTCACTGTTGGTTCCCTGTGTATTTTTCTTTATTTCACTTTGCATAGCCTTCACTTTTTCCTCTATTTTGCAACCATACTCAACCATTTCTATGAGCATCTGGATTACCAGTGTTTTGAACTCTGCATGAGGTTGGCTATCTCTTTATCATTTAGTTCCATTTTTGGAGCTTTGATCTCTTCTTTTATGCCACATTTCTTTGTCTCAGAGTGCCTTTCTTGTAAGGGGCAGAGCCTTAGGTATTCGCCAGGGCAGGGTAACCTATGTCACTGTGTTGTGGTGCTGTATGTTGGGGAGGGTGAGAGAGGGAACAATCCAGCCTACTTGACTCTCCACCAGCTTTCAGTCACTTCCTCTACTACCCACTGGCAAATTGGGCCTATCTGGTGCTTATTCCTGGGTGGGTGGGCTTGTGTATGTTCTAGGACCTTGTGGGTTTCACCAACGAACTCTCCTGTAAGGCTGGGAGTTGCCCCAACCCGCACAGGTTTTTATAGCCCAAGGTTCTGAGGTTTTACTTCCCAGCTCTAGAACCCTGGGTTTTGTGATCTGTCTCACTCCCCAGTTGTTCCCCGCAATCTATCCACAAGCAAATGTGGAACCACCCACTCCACCAGCCACCTCCTTGCCCACCCTGGTCTACCAGCTGACACCTTGCCGTGAGTTCTTTCCACCCCAGCTGCCCGTCTCCACCCCTCCTACCCGTCTGGATGAATGTTTCTTCTTGAATTCCTCGGTTGTCAGACTTCCATACAGTTCACTTTTCTGGCAGTTCTGGTTATATTGTGTTTTTAAATTTGTTGTCCTTCTTTTGGTTGTGTGAGGAGGGAAAGTGCATCTACCTATGCCTCCATTTTGGCCAGAAGTAATTCTGTGTAATTCGATGAACAAAATCTTTCAAAATGTGATGTCCTTGGAGGGAAAAACAATAAGCTGTGTCCCTGGTGGTTTTCCTATCAGGACCCTCTGGAGTGACTTTTCCTGAGCCTAAAACCCCATGACTCTAATCACACCCCAATGAAGCTGGTGAAGGATGTCACAGGCCCTGAGCCAAGGGGAGTAAGCAAGGCCCTTTAGATGCCTTCCCCTCCCAACGTGCAAGCCCAAGTCTCTGCTTATTACAGCCCTCCCTGGGGGTGTGGCTGGGGTGTTTCTGCTCCCAGTCACCAAACTGTATAACTCACCACATTCTGGCATTTTTTTTCATCAAAGAAAAGAAAAAGAGTGAGTCTGTGAACAAGTGCAGTAAACAATTGTGTGATTCCTTTGCCTCTTTCTCCTCACCCTGAACCGTCCTTTCCACCAGACAGACACGTGGACAGAAACGCACGCACAGGGACTCAGACACAGAGCAGGCCCGCACTGTGCCAGCAGTCCAGTCAGACCTCCTATAAGCCCCCTTCAAGCACAGTGGAAACCCCGGGCCTACAGTCCTTATTCAAAAGGGACTGACTGACAACTGCTGGCACCACCTCTGCCATGCATGGAACAGGGGGACAAGGCCCTGCACCTCAGTCTGTCAGAGCCACTCAGGGTTTCTAACAACCAACTTACCCTCCAGGGGCCTAGGCCATGGTCTTTATTAGAGAACATCGACCCTCATAGAGTTGTCATGCACTGATGCAAGGAGCATGCGTGGACTATTAGCCTCTGCAAACATGTTGTCTCAGGAACAAGTGATGAGTATGAGGTGCAGAGCTCGGGGGCAGCTCACAATGAATACCAGCCTAGCCTCCCTCTTGTCTGGCTTTCCACAGAGCCAGCCAGTCCACACTGCACCCTTCCCCATTTCCTGTGAGCAGCTGAGTTCTCTAAAGGGGGGCAAGGGAGAGAAAATTATAATAAGGAAGGTCTTTCCTCTCTGTTTTGCAGTTTTTTCTGCAACTCCAAAGATTTCTTTTGTGCAAAAGCAAAAAGAAAAAAGTCTTTCATCTGCCAAGATTTTTACTTCTCACATATGAAAGGGTATTGTCTTCCACACATTTTGAAATGCCTTAAAAACGGATATCAAAGAGTCCAAGGCCCATTAATCTAAATTGCTTTAACACTTAGAGAAGAATAAAAGGCACTTTCTAAAATCTACAAATGAGTATAACCTACAAAATTACAGATTAAATGCTGGGTGGAAAAAAAATCTTAGATTCTCCACTTGGAACAAGCATCTTTAAAGGGAAATATTACTTTAATATTTTAAAATCGTGTTTTAAAATAAATGAGAAAAAGAAAGATATAGACTTAGACACAATGGAAAAAGACAGGGAAAACAATTCTAGTTCAGCTAAGACTAGTTGCCATGAAATTTCATTAAATGAAATTTCCCAAGAAGGGATCAGTTCCACAAATTATTTTTTACCACCTTTGCAAAAACCCTCATGCATGAACCTAAACTGCTAAGTCATTTTCCCCTGTCAAAAAGATACAAAGTTCTCAGGGTTTAGACCTGAATTCTCAACTGGTACAGGTCATCTTACTTTCAGACTCTAATTAAACTTAAATTTACTTTGATAGGAAAAATACAATGAAAGTGCTATAATATTTGATAGTTTTAATTTTGTAGCCCCAGCCAGAATGGGGAAACTATAATAATGTCACAACACCTTAAATTTATATCCTGCATATCTCTTAAAACTAACAGAGTTTTACCAGGCACTTTTTCAGTCTAATCCCACCATCATCCCTGACTGGAAGGTCCTGTGGAGTTCCACTTAACAGGTGACAAAATGTCATGGATGATGAAGGCCAAGACTTATTGCATACCTACTATGTGCCAAGTTCTCTGCTCAGCCCTTTGCATTTGTCCCATCATTTAATCATTGTGCCATTACTATATGGTTGAGATTTGGATAGATTGCAAAAACACCCACAAATGAATAAATTCCTAGAAACATACAGTCTCTCAAAACTGAACCAAGAACAGAAAATCTGAACAGATTGATTACAACTAATGAAATTAAAGCAATAATCAAAAACTCCCAACAAACAAAACTTTTGGACTGGATGACTTCTAGATTCCCAGCTAGAACACCTTCAGAACAGAATGTTACCAAACATTCTGACAAGGATTAACCTATCCTTCTCAAACCATTTCCAAAAATTCAAGAGGAGGGAAGCCTCCCAAGCTCATTTTACAAGACCAGAATTATCCTAATTCCAAAACCAGATAAAGACACTACAAAGAAATAAAATCATAGGCCAATGTCCCTGATGAACATAGATACAAAAATCCTTCACAAAATATCAACAAATCAAATTCAACAATACATTAAAAAAGATCATACATCATGATCAAGTGGGATTTATTGCTGGGATGCAAGGTTGGTACAACCTGCAAATCAATTAGTGAGATATGCCACATAAAAAAATTAAGGTTAAAAATCATATAGTCATATCAATAGAAGCAGAAAAAGTATTTGACAAAGTCCAGCATTGATTTATCATAAAAACCCTCAGCAAAGAGAAAAGTGGGAATAGAGGAAACATAACTTAACATAATAAAGGCCATATATGACAAACCCACAGCTAACATCATACTCAAGGGAGAAAAACTAAAAGCATTTTCCTTAAGATCAGGCACAAGACAGAGATGTCGCTTTCACCTCTCTATTCAACACAGTACTAGAAGTCCTAGCCACAGAGATCAGACAAGGCGAAGAAATAAAAGGCATCCAAATTGGAAAGGAAGAGGTAAAACTGTCATTATTTGCAGATGAGATGATACTGTACATAGAGAACCTTAAAGATTCCACTTTAAAAAATATTAGAACTGATAAATAAATTCAGTCAGTCATTCAGAGCAGACAAAAGAATTGGCCAAAGGAAATGGACAATATTCTGGCTCAGATGGAAGCAAAGTGCTGGTAACTTTCCAAACAAGGAGAGGAAAAAACAGCTCTCAAGAAAGAAAACAATTAGTGGAATTATCTCTTCAAAGTTTTTAGGTGTTAATTGATGGCATTGTAGGAAAGGTATAGTTAATATCAAGACAAACATCAAATCAACTTTTGAGAAAAGTTGTCTTTCCTGCCTAAATTATTCAGACTGAGTAGGTAAACCAGAGTCTCTCAACCTGATCTTAGTATATCCTAGAAATCCCCTGATATTCTATGAAGTCTTCCAATGAAGGAATTTGGTGGTGATCATTGAGGGGAGTGGGGGAGGTTTGCATACTTCTGGCCACACTTGCTTCTGTGGATCTTCTGTACAAGGGACTTACCTAGAATGTGCACCTGTCCGTGCTTCCTTTACCAGCTGTCACATTGCCACACAGCAGTGGGCTGCAGAGCATTCGGAGTGATGTGGGTGTTTATCGGGATGGGCATTCTGCCCAGCTAGAACACCTTCAGAACACGTGCTGGACATCTGTCTTCCAAACACTTGACAGTTTGCTCTCGGTCTTTGTGTTCTTGCATAGATCCTCTTTTTGTTTTGTTTTGTTTCACTCAAACAGGTTTTGTGCTCTTCACTTAGGCATAGCAGAAACAGGTGTTCACGCATCTTCAAGCATCTTTATAAGACTTAACAGGATTAAACTAAACAAGAAAATAGGAAAAAAAAGAACTCATACAACCCAAAACCAAGAAAAACCAAACAATCAAATTTTAAAAATTGACAAAGGACTAAATAGACAATTCTCCAAAGGGGAAATACAGATGGCCAAGAGCCCTATGAAAAAATGTTCAATGTCACAAATCATCAAAGAAATGCAAATTAAAACCACAGTGAGAAAATATGTTTTATTTTTTAATGATTTTTAGAGCGAGAGAGAGAAACATCAATCTGTTGTTCCACTTATTTATGCATTCATTCATTGCTTCTTTTATGTGTCCTGGCTGGAGATCGAACCTGCAACCTTGGCATATCAGTCTAACCACTGAGATAGCTGGCCAGACATAAACCACAGAGATATCACCTCACACATACCAGAATGGCTGTCACCAATAAATCAACAAACAACAAGTGTTGGTGAGGATGTGAAGAAAAGGGAACCCTTGCGTGCTGTTGGTAGGAATGCACATTGGTGCAGCCACTGTGGAAAAAAGTATGGAGGTTCCTCAAAAATTTCAAAATGGAACTGCCTTATTACCCAGTGGTTCTACTTCTGGGTACATATCCAAAGAAATCCAAAACAATAATTCAAAAGAATATATGCATCCCTGTATTCATTGTAGCATTATTTACAAAAACAAGCTATGGAAGCAACCCAAGTACTATCAATAGACAAGTGGTGGTACATATATACAATGAGTATTACTAAGACATAAAAAAGAACAAAACCTTACCGTTTGTGATAGTACGGATGGACCTAGAGGGTATTATGCTAAGTGAAGTAAGTCAGTCAAAGAAAGACAAAAATACCATATGATCTCACTTACAAGTGGAATCTAAGGAACAACATAACAAATATAACGAATGAATAAACAAAAGAGAAACAAGTTCAAAGTCACAGATAAGGAGAGAATTTTGATGGTTGTCAGAAGGTAGGGGGTTTGAGGGACTGGGTGAAAAAGGTGAAGGGATAAAGAAGTACAAATTGGCAGTTACCGAGTAGTCATGGGGACGTGAAGTACAGCAGAGGGGATGTAGTCAATAATACGGTAATAACTGTGTGTGGTGCCAGGTGGTACTGAAAATATCAGGGGAACACTTTGTAAAGCATATGATTGTCTAACCACTATGCTGTACACCTGAAATTAATACAAAATAATATTGAATGTCAACTGTAACTGAAAAAAATAATTAAATTTTTTCAAGAGACACCCACAATTTTCCACCTTTCCTATAAAGAAGCTGAGTCCACTTCTCCATTCCTTGAACCTGGCTGACCATGTCACTTAATTGGTGAATGGAATGTTAGCAAATGGGGTGCAAGCAGGGGCTTTAAAAGGGAGTATTTATTGCATCTTCTTAGAACAGTCTCACCATATGAACAAGGCCACCCTGAGAGACACGTGGCCCAGTCTCACTGTCAGGTCTGACTGCCACCATGCACCTGCCAACATGCAGCCAACCAGTCAGCTAACCTCACACACACGTGCAAGCCAAGAGTAGCTAACCCAGCCTAAACTGGAAGAAACATCCAAAAGAATCATGAGCCTAAATAAATATTTTTAACCCATGATATTTTGCAATAATACATAATCAATACAATATCACTCTCCTCATTTTACAAAGCAGAAAATTTGGCCTTAGAGAGATTGGTAATGTGCCAAGGTTTTCAAACTCAAGACTGTCTGATGCAAAACCGCAAGCAGAATCCATGCCATTGGAAGAAGTTGAGAAAACGCCACGTGTTAAGGTTGAAAATGAAAACATTTAAATATTATTGCTGTCCTCAAAGATATGAAAACAGTTGTAAAGAAGACAAAGTAAACCTATATTTTGGGTTTATTCAGTAGGGACAAGGAATAGAATTTTCGAGAAAGCACAATTTAAGTCAAAAAGAGTAAGAATATGTTAGTATCCAGAGTGATTTTCAGGGGTGCCCAACCTTTTGGTGTCTCTGGGCCACACTGGAAGAAGAGGAGTTGTCTTGGGCCACACGTTAAATACATTGCGACACGTAACCACAAAAAAAAATCTCAATTTTTTAAGTAAATTTATGATTTTGTGTTGGGTTGCATTCATAGCTATCCTGGGATGCGTGTGGCCTCCGGGCTGCAGGTTGGACACCCCTGCACAGGATATCAGTCACACACGGGATTCCATTACAGGCTAAAAGAGCAGTGATTCCCTCTTTGGGGATGATGCTGGCCTAGGAACAAACATGGCCCATTCTCTGCACCACGGCTCCAGAGCGACATGATGCTTCAGAGCTTCTTTTTTTTTCAGTCTTGACCTGAGGATATGTTTATTGGTTTAAGAGAGAGACAGGGAGTGGGAGAGAGAGAGAGAAACACCGATGTGCAAGAGCAACATCAGTCAACATCCTCCCATATGTGCCCTGACCAGGGATTGATCCTGCAACCTAGATATGTGCCCTGACCAGAAATCGAAAATGCAACCTTCTGGCGTACAGGACAATGCTTCAAGCAGCTGAGCCACCCCACCAGGGCTAGACGTTCTGTGGGCGTCTGAAAAATCCAAAGGCATTGTGTGTAAGGCCTCTGGGACTAGTAATGATAATTGGCCACAATGGAAATATACATCATATCTGATGTGGTCATTTGCCTCTGAGATGTCTTATCACTCAGTTCCTTTGGTCCTTTTGCAATTGAGACTTCTATATTGCACAGGTGAAATTTGGCCATATTTGGGCTGAAGTTTTGGTCCTCCCAATCATAGGAGAAACTTGTAAATTCTGCCCTAACCCCAAGTTGTTGAAGGCAGTAATGTAATTGCTGCCATCATAAATGCTCCTTGTTAGGAGCATTTTGTCTATATCCATCCACTGCGGAGTTTCTGTGGATCAGAAGTCTCTGGTCTGCACTGGCATAGATGGATTTGGGTTCGCCTCTCAGGACGGGGGTGGTAGTCAGCTTGACCTTCCAACCATGACTGTCTGCTTTCCATGAAAGACCACCTGATAGCTCTGTGCAGAACCTAGTCAGACCTCTTTGATAATGGCAGTTTCAATGACTTGATGATCCACGCATCTCTTATGCTTGCTTTTGTTACTATGTTCTAACATAATTCTCTGTCACACTCAGTGTTAACTCTTTGGGGAGGGAGTATTATACAATGATTCAAAAGAATCGCCATTGTCAACCACCGACTTGATAATATATGAAACATTAGTAAGATACAACTTCCTAGACTGGGTTGAGAATTTTGAAAAAAAGAGCACCATAACTACAAGGAAAATTCCTTTTGGTAAAAATAATTATGAGTCAGGATGTTGTTTTCTTTGCACTGAATACTGGTTCATGGAGGAAATCCACACCTACAGAAATCCTCGTGAGGTGTGATTCAACCACTAAGAGGGCTGGAAGTTCACGTTTAATTATCTTGTTCAAATCTTTTTTATTTGATTGAAGTTTGCCAATGCAGCAGCCAAAACGATCAACACAGTCACCTGACCTGCTTCCCAGTGAGAGTTTCTTTGTCCTGTTTTGTGGTTTTAGATTCTGTCCATCAGCTTCAATGGCTCTGGGCATCTTCTGGGGGCTTGTATTTCATGCTCATGGTTGCTTGAGTGACCTGGTTATGTTTGGAGTTAAAAAAAAAATTATAGAGACCCACCACCCCCCCCGGCACAGCTTTCTGATACCATCATCAACATAGAAGCCTGGTGTCATTTTGGGTGGAAGCTGGAACAAAGCATGCACTGAAAGTGGCTCAGAGAAAGAGGACACTCTGCCCCCCAGGAAGCCACTCTTCCCCACTTCCCTGCACTGGAGTCCCGCAGCCTTCACCCCCTGCCCTCAGATATATCCCAAAGACCAATGTGGTTGCTGCTGAAAGATGTAACTTTTGGTGATGATTATAAGCAATGTGGATATTTAGCTAAAAACCAAGTTATAAAACAAAGCATAATCTTAACGATTTTCTATCCCATTTTTAGCTGACAGCAGCAGTAAAGTAAACATCACCACTGTTAGATCTGGTCAGGGGTCTCAGAAGTGTGCCTTTCCCATGCAGGTGTGAAAACAGCAGAGCTAGAACAAGGACTGTCACTTCGGTTCCTCTCTAATGATCCTTAACACCAGGAAAAAGCTGCTTCTACGTTCCTCTCCCAGGTGACTGTCATTTATTAGATCTGATGGCTCATGACTTCTCCACTGTCCCATTGTTACTTCAAGACAGGTAGAATCCCCTCAGCAACTATTCTTCCCCCTAAGCCAGCACACCTACCCCATCCTCCTCATCCTTCTTTTTGGACTCAGAGTAGAGACCTGCTTACATCATGCTGTGACAGTGCTTTTTTTCCTAGAGCATCGAGGGCTGGTCCAGCTCCAAGGTCCCAAGCAAGAGCTGAGAAGAGAGGGGAGCAGAAAGGCATTCAAGACAATGCCAGCCTGAAGATCCAGCTTCAGAATGAAAAGAGCAAGTGGACAATGAACATGAGTTTAAAATGGGAGTTTGTCTCAGCAACTTCCTCATTCCAAAAGAAGGTGAAGAGAACTCCATACTCTGCAGTCCTTACCTCGATACCCACTTCAAAGGTGAGAGCTGTTGTAATGTAAAGATTGGAGAAAAGGAAGCCTAAAGATGCATCGCTGGCATTGCAGGAGGGAGGGGTACTTTCCTTTCTCAAATCTAGTGAGGAGGTTTTGTGAAGAATCTTCAAAATGCTTAATCCTCAAGGTTGCCTTCTAGAGTTGTGCAGATTGACCCTGTATGAGGACACCTGGCCAACAGGTAAGTTGGGGCTGAAATCAAGCCCTGTCCCCTCACCACGCCTTGCACATCCACGCTCAGCTTATGCTCACCCGGGACTCACCTCGAGTAAGAGGTGAGCCGGGGAAGCAGCCACCTGTGACCAGGGCCAGGTCTAGACACAGGCCTGGCTCCCGTGATCTCTGGGGTGGGTTTAGGCTGCCCGAGGGTGTGACTTGGAGGTTTGAGGAGACCCTGCAGAACATGTCAGCTTTCCCCAGAAGATAGACTGTTGGAAAAAATGCTCTGTTTCCAGAAGACACTTATTGGCCAAGTTATTTTCCTTAGCCCTGGGCAGAATAAAATATACAATCTAGATTTTCTCTTTGCTTGAATTTAAGTGCAGTGTATGTTGTCATATTTCCTGCTAGTTGAAGGTGTTTTTTTGTTTTTTCTTTTAATCTGACAGGAGGATGGGGAGGGAGGCTATTCATCAGTGGCTATTTGAAGTTTAGTGATTGCCCAAAAAGGAGGAAAAAAACATTCAAAAGTTATTTCTGAGCAGTGAATATTTTTCACGCTCCTAAGAAATTACTGCAATTTGACACATGAAATCTAAGGCATAGATAGATAAGTGTGATCTTGAAAAATTGTCTTTTGTTGTCTTGATGGTAACAAAAAAAAACGTCAGTGCTACATGCATTTCCCCGCGGCTCGGTGAGAATTCGGCCTTTGCAGCAGGAAACCGCGCGGCACCTCGTCGGTGCTGTTCCAGGGGAAACGGCCTCACTGCTGGGAGCGCAGCGCGGCCAGGCCGCCCAGGAGCAAGACAAATCACGGTTGTCACTTCTTGAAAGAAAATCATTTCAAATGACTTTCAATTTAAGATGAATTACGCAATCTGACACACTGAAAACGCTGCCTCTTCATGAAAGCTATGGAATTACCCAATTAGTGCTCTTTTTCTGGTTTTGTTTTTGAAAAGAATCCATCTGTCCTCTAAGTTAGAGTGAACACATTTGAATACTAAAACTTTTATATACGTATATAAAAGTTTTCATTTACCAATGCAAATCCTAGAACCAATCTCAGGATATAACTTCAGCCTTTGAAAACTCTTCCATCGAACGGCCCCCTTTCGGGCGGGTGTGGAAGCTCGGGCGCTCCATCAGCGGGGTGACAAAGGGGCGGATCTCGCAGCCGCGGACCTCAGAGCAGAAGTGGGTGACGGTGAACAGACTCTGGAGACAGCCTCTATACGTGTGCGGTACGGACGTAAAGGACACAATGTCTTTTTTAGATTTGGAGAACTTTTACAGAGGGCATGAGTATGCATGTGAGTGTGTAAGAAAGGGCAATTTTTGGCTAGTTTTGCCAGGTAGAGTCAGTTCTTGTGAAAGTAAGCTCCCTGCACTGCCGGCTGGAACCTGGCTTGATGGGGAAGGAAGCAGCGAATGCATATTCGCCAGTGACACAGGCCTGAAGAGCAGGTCTGGCTCCATGAGAAGTGGCTGGCCCTCTAAGTCAGTCCCCTGGACTCTGCCCCAGGCCCCAAGACCTGCCCACCGCAACAAAAGAAAGCACCAGAAGAGCTCCAAACGGCAGGGGCTCGGCAGGCATGGCTGCGTGACAGGTGGAGAGGGTGAGGGGGGCAGCGAGTGGCCCAGGAGCCCTGAGGATGACCCAGAAGAAGGGACAGCAGGGTCAGCCAGCAAGGGAGGTGGCCCTGGATGTCTTTCAGTAGATTATTGGAGAAACACAGCTGGACTGTAGGACAGGGAGGGGCATATTTTCTTCTGTTATTGCCTCTCACCTGCTGGCTGCTCCAGATGTCAGCTAACCCCTTGGTGCCTCCACCCAGTAATCTGTGAAACGGGGATAACCACCTGCATCTTAGCCAACGCACCCACCTGCTGACGGCCACACAGAGCTCTAAAAGCATCAAGAGCAACATCTAAGGCACTACAACAAGGATGCTTCTCTGGTGGTGATAGCTCCGAGAGAGGAGCCAGCTTTGAAGACGAGTGTGTTTCCTCTCTGACAGAGAGGTGTTCCGGGTCACAGTTCAAAAGATAAAAGGGCTGGAACTGGAATGGAGAGCGGGGGCAGTGCTGGGGAAGACCAGCAGAGCTAGACTGTCTTCCTTTATTTCCCGATTAGCATTCTAAGGTGCTTGTGCTAATGGTGGCCCAGCGGGTCAGATTAATCAGAGAGGAAAGCATTTCTCTCTCAATTGCACTTACAACCATTATTTATGTTATTGAAATTAATCAGTCACTATTGATGGCCTTTACTACTTTTACATCACTTTGGGAGTATGGTACAAACAAATCTCCAGACCTTTCTAGGGCAGGCAGCCGCTCGCCAGGAGGAGGGAACGTTCTCACAGTGTAATGAAAGAAGTAAGGAGGGTTGCGTGGTTATTAAATTTTTAACATGCAATTTCTGTGTAAAGCAACATGTGATTTATGTTCTTATATTTTCTTGGCCAAGAGCTTAGGTGCTCTTTAATAGACCTGTGCTCGTACGTCAGTCACCACATCAGCACCACGCTGGGGCGTGCCAACAGAACTTGCCAACGTGACGTGACCTTTCTGCCGCATGGGGCTGTTAGAACTCCAGGGCCAACCACAGAGTTGTCTGCATGTGAATTGCAGAACCATCCCCACTGGTCTCTTGGTAGTTGTAGCTCTAGCATTTTTCCTTAACACACAGACACACCTCCCAATGTATGACTTTCTAAACTGTATTTACTTCCAGCATCTCCTTTCGTGCTGACTGCCCTCAGAGCTGGGCCAGGTAGTTACTCAGAAGCCACAGGATACAGTAGAAAGAGCAGGGCTTTGGAGAGCAGGAAGACATGTGTTTAAATGTTTGGTCAGCCACTGTCTATGCTACAAGGAAGAGGGGACATGTGAGTTGGCCTTGTGTTAGGAGTCCAAGGGAGAGAGAGGTAGGGCAACCGAGTCACCCTGCTCGGCCAGGGGCTTCCTGGGTGATAGCACTGAGAGGCACTTGTCCAGGCAACGTGCTCAGGCCAGGGAGAGCCCACGCATCAGTCACCGCGCAAGCAGGGGGGTGCGGACAGGATTCCAGGAAGGGTAGTGGGTGAACCTGCAGCCTGTGTTCATCCCGAGCCTTCCTGGGAGAAGCCAGGTGGAGCAGGTGGTGCTGGAGGTAGGGAACACACTGAGACAACCTGCACTCTTTTGGGTGTGCAAGGGAGCCTGCGGAAAGGGGAGGGGCAGGGCGGTTGTGCATGTTGGCGCCTCCCTCCGGCCACGTCTGGAGGGTGTGTGGGAGGCCAGGCTGGTTCACGTAAGTCAGGTGGCAATATCTAAATGAAGCTCTGGCAAGCTCAGCAAGCAAAAGATGACATCTGTCAGAATGTTTTAGAGGCAAGAAAAAACCCCACTAGAATCAGCCTAAACAACAACTGGATTTTACTGGCCCACATCAGTGAAAGAGAAACGTGTGAAGACTCTGGTTTCACCCCACCCTATGGGCTCTCCTGGCTCTGCCCTCCCTGCGGCCTCAGTGGGACCTGTACTCAGCTGGGAGGCTGGACAGCTGGAGGCTGTGTATGTTCAGGCCGCATCCCCTAGCCAGGTCTCCAGGGAGAATGAACACTCTTCCTGCAGCTCACCCTTAAGAACAAAGATGATGCTTTTCCTCAAGCGCCCTGGAAAATTTCCCTTGAGTCTTCTTGAGCATTCTTGGACCACGGTGGGGTTCCTGGCCTGCTCCAGGTGAGGGGACTCACTGACCCTTAGATCAACTGGGCCAGCTTTCCCTGAAGCAGGTGGCCTGCCAGGTGGAGGGCCAAAAATTTGAACAGAACTTGGCCTGCTCTGGGAAGGAACACATGGGCTCCGGCATGCCCACCGCCCGGACAACCAGAGAAGTAGTTCAGGGGAGAACGCAGGACATCAGTGATCACTCCGGTTTGGAGACTGATGGGCAGGAGCGAGCAGAAAGCAGGCCTCTAGGGTTCTGGGTGCTCCTCGACAGTTCCGCTGAGCTTTGCAGCCCTGTGCAGTGAGTCAGGGCTGGACCCCTGGCATTGCCATGGCCCAAGCCCCTTCCTTAGGCCTTCCTGGGGGGAGATTCACATGCCAGGAGCTGTCCCTGCGCGAAAGCCGTCACGAGTGAATGCAGAAGGAAGCAAGCCTGGACCGGCCTAGGCAAGGAAGTTTGTCCCCTCTTCCAGCCACCGCACACAGAGGGTTCTCAGCCCCACCACACAGCTCACACTCAGCCTATCCAGGGGCCGGGAGGCAGACGAAGGAGGCCCGGGGAGGCCTGCGTATTTTCCAGAAGCTCAAAGGCAAACCGCTTCTCAAGTTCTCAGTGGGGCCAAACTGTTCTAAGCTGTTCACTTGTATCCTCAAGGTCGGAAGGTCTTATCAGGAAGAAGACAGCTCATTGTAGCATAGCAGTATCTCATCTTGGTGTGTTGACTCTTCCCATAACCGGCAGTAGTTCTGTCCTCCCTGCAGATTTCTCCAGAACTCTCTCACCCAGCCCCAGGCCCTGGATCTCACAGCCAGTTCCAGAAACCTACACACCTGGCTCCCCGCAGCTGCGCGAAGCACTCGAGGGCGTTGAATCTCCGCCGCCACTGGGAGGTATGACTGGGCCAGCCAGGCCAGACTGAGCCCCAAAACACCCTTCCGGCCCTGACCCAGAATCTTTGTGGGTACAGACGAAGACTCCGTTTAGGACTCATTTCACCCAGGAGGGTTTCCCTAGTCCCAGAGCAAACTAAAGGCTGGCGGAGCCCTTTGTGTTTCTCATTTTATTGAAACTATGCTTCTAAGTGTCTGTTTCTCCCCCTCCCCCATCAACCTATAAACCAGGGCGTTTCAGGAAGCAATCTTGGGCCCAGCATAATGACTGAAATTTAGCAGATTGTCAGTGTGTCGAACTCAACTGAACTGAGCTCATGTACTGTGTCCATGAACGTTGAGTCTGACTGCCGTCTACCCATTTGGCTCCCTAGCTTCCCTTCACTGAAAACAAACGAATGAACCACTAAAAATGAGATGAACGGCAGGATCGATAACAGCCTTGTGAAACAGTGTATCCCGGTCCATCCACTGCTGTCCAGACATCACGGGCATTTCAGCATTGGTCTCAGGCCCAGTTTAACTTTGCAGATGAAAAGACTTCTCGGCTCTCAAATCCTATTTGACTTTTAAAGCTCCTGCTAGGTTTCTTGGCAGAGCAAAATACATTTTCTGATTTTTTGTGAAATGTGTTATGTTTTGCTGTTAAGCCCAGAGAAGAGCTTCCTTGAAATTATTGATGATCTAATGCTGACACCTGGAAGCAATTCTCGGCTTCCCCTTCAGAACAAGGTAGCAAGAAAACCGAAACCTCTGGGCTGGATAAATTCATTTACCATCCCTGCATTAACTCTGTTTCAAAGCCCTACGGTTCACAGAACAGCATTGTCTAAAGTCTCCGAAATCTAGTGCATCTCCCATCACAATCGCGAGCAATTCTGCCCTGATTGCTATAACCTAGATGGCCATGCTTTCTGCTGTACAGGGAGAAGCTAATGAGGTGGAGAGCTTCCTCAGACGTGAACCTGCTGGCCCACTGCCTAATGTGCCGTGCCAGGGACCCGCGGGAGCCCACCTCCCGGATTGCCGACCTGCCTGGTTGCAGCAGAACGTGCTGATGTGTCTGCTGATTGCAATAGGATGTAAGTGGACTGTAAAATAGAACAGCAGGTGAGAGGAGACCCTGCAGGGAAACGACTGAACGGTTCCTCCCAGCACACTAGATATTAGCATTAGCACTGGAATAGCCTCTTCTCGATAACAGGGCAGGTTAAAAACACAGTGCCATGGAACCGGGCGGGGAAAGTGACAGTCCCTGGTCCGGGTGCCCGGTTTTCCACTCACAGGCACCAGCAGCAAAGCTTCAGGCCTAGAAACCTGCGTCAGGGAGCAGAGTTAGGCTTTATTCTTAGAAGCGATGTGCCTTGCAGCAGCCGGCCGGCACGGCTGTTAACGTCGCTAAGGTGAGTCCAGCTTGTGGAAAGAGCTGACGAGTTATTCACAGAACTCATTCTTCTCAGTTCAAAGCAGAGGAGATGAAACAGCAGGAAATAAGATCCTTCATGATTTGTTTCTCCGTGAGATCCAAACACTGACAAAAGAAAAGGTGGAATAATAAGAGTTTTGACAGACAGCCTGAAGGTTCTCCAGAAAGGATGAGAAGCTTCCAGAAGAGAACACCCACCTGGCTGTCCTGTCAGCTTCCCTGGCAGAGGCGGGCAGGGCCCCAACGTGGACATTGGGTCCCAGTCGTGACAAGTGACAGAGTTGCAGCTAGGTGTCCCTTTGTACCAGATTTGACGTGCCTTCTTATCCAGTTTAGTTCTCTCTTGGAATCAGGGTGGGCTAACGACACTGAGAAGAGCAAATAGGAGAAAAGAACCGCCCTGCTTTGCACTAAATTGCTCTGCCCTGACTCTTTCCTAAGGAAGAGCCACCAAAGCCGCTTCTCCATTCCGTTTGCTGAATTCCCACAAGACTCGACGTGAATGGCAAACCCACACCTGTCCTTCTCGCATTACTGTCTGCTGGGTTATGAACCAGATAGAACACCTGGGGAGAGAGTAGCCCCAACCAGACCTCAGGCCAGGTCCTGCCTGGGAGTGCTGTTACCTGTACCCGGCAATAGAACCTGTGGGCTTCACTGACCTTCCCCAAACCACACAGTGCCTCATAGACAAATGAGCCTTTGGCTTCTGTGCTCTCAGCTCCGCACTTTTGGCCATGATTCTGGATGCTGTCACCGAACAAAATGTGGTCAGCCTTGTCATCTGAGCCCAAGAAGGAACGTAATATTCTAAGACAAGATACAAAACAAATCCATCCCACAAGACACACCCGTGGCTCTGCTGCAGAAACTGAGGCATGCCGGGGCTTAACTGAATGTCAAGGTTTGCATCCCTTTTCCCAGGATCTCTTCTGATCCGGGAGCGGAGTCCCTGCCATCATCTCTATGGAGACCGGCTGCAAGCACTTGGGCTTTTTAACAGCGATCTTTTTTAACGTTGACACCAAGCTCATTAGATCTAGCAGTTGGCAGAGGATCTAGAGAGCTCTGCTCTCCCCTAGCTTCTTCAGTCCTCATTGCACCAAGTTCCAGAATACTGCTTTCTGCTTCGTGATGGGGAACACTTGACTCTGATCTGGGGACTAACTATTGCCTGCTGGGTAGTTCCTAGGGAAGGACATCTGAGCCCTGGGGGGGCCAGCGGGCGCATGGGGCTTGCAAACAATGAAGTCACTATGACCCAAGCCCTCCTCTGGCCAAGATGCTCTTTGTGTGCTGTGATCTGCCCCTAGTTACAGTGGAGAGAGGTTTTTCTGTGCACGATGCTTTTTAGCTGGAAAATTGAGGACGTCATAAAACCTCTCTTGGGCACCGTCAAAACTGGAAGTGTGCTCTTGAAATGACTCCGTGTACTTCGATAGGTCCGAAACTGTATTTTTGAGCCTGTACTTTGTGCAAGATGCTGAGCTGGGTGCTCAGAGGTTGATTCTCTGAGTCCTGCCAAGGAAGTTGGGGTCAGCAGGAGGGGTAAGCCTCCAACCCTGGGAAAGGACACTAAAGGGTGAGGGAGAGAATCATCCATGGATGGCAGGATAGAAGGTGGAAAAGGCACAGAGTACGGAGAGGGCTTGTCGATGGGTCTCCTGTTTCCCTGGGCTTGGCAACCACCTGCGTCATTGTAACTGGCTGTGGAGTGCCCTCCATGAGGCAGTAAAATCTATCACTCTTACATGACACAAAATCTTTCCAGAAGAAATAAAATCCTGTTAGCCTTGGTTATCAGGTGAATGTACAGAAACAATAAATGTCTGTTGTATCAATTAGTGACATCCTGGGGAACTGCTCTAGATACTGGCCTTGCACACACTGGGCCCACATCTGTCTCTGTAAAGGGCCGTGCGGTGTGGTGGGCCTCAAGGACTACGCAGCAGTGCCGTCATGCTGCAGCCAGAGTGGTGCCGGAGCTGGCTCCATCTGCTTGGGGAAGCTGATGGTTGAATACGCATCAGTTTTGTGAGCCAATGGTAAACTCTTGGTGCCTTGAAACTGACCAGAAAGGTAATATTATACCACAGAAATCCACAAAGATTACACATCAGGGTATCTTGTTTTATTGAATATTTTTCTATGGCTGCACATTACTGGTTTGGCCATGTGGTTTCTCAAAGCCTCAGTTTCCTTATCTGTTAATCTAGATAATGACACCAATCTCACAAGAGTGTTAAGAGGTTTAAGTGAGAAAATGCATGTCAAGTGCATGGTACGGTGGCCAGCACAGGGGCAGATCTCACTAAGTAGTCGCCTGTTGATCTGTGTATTAAATGAAGGGACCCATCCTTCCCCATAGTCTAAAGAGGATTGCTTCAGAGCACAGTGATTTTCAAAAATCCCATTCTCTCCAGAGGGAAAAATACCACTATTCTAGTGGACCCATGCCACCGTCTAGGACACGCCAAGATTGAGAAGTCTTCCCCTACCCAAAGAAACCACATGGGTAATTCCCATGACCAGGACTGGCAGCCCGAGAGTTCCCATCGGCAGAACCGAAGGATCAAGTGAGTCACTGTGTGCTCGGAAGCCCCGGGGAACTCAGACTACTGATGCTCTGACTGATCAACAGGAAAGACCTATAATGCGCCCTTTTACAAAAACTTGGGCTGGTCTCTGTTCAGCTGACACCTCCCTGTGGTCTCGCGCTCAGCCAGCCTGATGTGGCTTTCCCAGCACGGTTCTATTGGGTGCTGCTGATTGACTAAAGGTGGGAGCTCATTTTAAGTTTCTTGGAGGATGCATTTTTAATTTCTTATTGAAATAATGTATTCTTATCTGCTTTGATATGTCAGGAAACACTGTTCAGTGTTTTACATTAAAAATTATTTTTTTCCTGATACAAAACCCACAGAGTTCTCTGTAGAAAATTAGGAGATTGGCCTTCACCTTAGAACTGATGATATTTGTACTTTGAATTTGTTCAAATCTAGCCACATATGTCTATGTGAGCAGTTGAGTGAGTAGGAGAGAAAGAGGCTAGTGCAGTTGCCTACTGTTCAGGGGCCTTCCTAAGAGCGGGCAGGAATGAGCTGGTAAGTTTGGGCACTTATTTTGAGGATAGGGCATGTAATGGATTTTTTTTTCAGAGACTTTGATGACAAATAGAGTATCAAGCCATTTAAACCTCTTTTCTTCATTGGTGAAATCTTCCGTTGGATGCAGCCTTCCTCAACGGGCACCCAGCTTCCAGGAGGTAATGAAAACTGGACCATCCTTTGTACTCAGGAGTACATTTTCCTTCGGTCATCAGAAGACTAGATTCATTAAACTAATCAGAGACTGGAGGCTGTGATATTATATCTCCAAATATGCAAGTTAGTCAGCTAGGGTAGCCTGGTTCTGATTATTTGCATCTTCAACCCCACTGTCATCACCTGGGAAAATCAGGTTGAGTGTTTTGAGGGCAAGAGCCAAAGCAGCAGGGAAATAAACCGAAGGCCCAGGAAAAAGAAGAATTATCTGGATTCATCCAAAACAGGCTGTGAATTTGAATTTTATTTATTTATTTTTTATTTTTGCTAAATACTTGCTGTAATGTGGTACTCAAGAGTGTTAATGGAATGAATGAGTAAACAGAGAGTGAATGCCTCTCTGGATTGACCCTGTGGTCTAGGTAGGAAGTTCACTGTTGATGAACATTGTTAATGACAGCAAAGCTCTACGATGTCCCAGTTGCTCCTCATGTCACATACCCAGTAGGGGCCAAATCCCGGGTTGGGGCAGTTGTTGTTAGTCAACCGCACCAGTGGCCTGGGATGTAATTCCAACCCCCTTTCTCTCTTGTTTCCTCTCATCCTTGTGCCATTCACTTAAGTTACTCTTCTGCACATATTCCCGCTTGCTATCTCCCTTTCGTTATTAGCAAAGACGACACTGAGGACCTGAGAAAGAATGCAAGATAATCATCAATTTCCCCCTGGTAAACACAGGAATGCTAAAGATTAGAGACACTTTTTCGTTGCTGTTGTTTTTGTTTTTAGTATCGGCAATTGAGAAGAAGAGTCAGCAGAGTTTAAAACTTGATCATACCTAAGAGCATTTCGGGGTGGTTACTGGTGGTAATGGGCCACCTGGCTTCTTAAGTCCTACCTCTCCAGGTGAGATAAGACAAGCCACTCTTGGGAATGCTGGGGACAACCCAATCTGTAGTCTGGTCTCATGGAGAAGGTAGTAGAATTTGATGTATCCTGATCTAATTGTCTCATTAAGCAAAGGGAAGTGAGTCCATCGCGTCTCTGGTAATTTCAGTACTACTCGCCTCAGTTCTATTCAGGTATTTTGAAAAGTGATCTAGCAAATCTAAGAGAAAAAAACACTTCACTTTTATTGTTGTTGTCATTGTTGGGAATGTCCTTAATCTGAAAAATAATTCACAAAGCGATCATTATTTGGAATAACTTTCATATACTTGTTATCTCTGATTTACTTTTATAACAGAGCCATATGTAATGACTTCTTACCATTTGTTTCAAGATTTGAGGTTTGACTCAGTTTCCATATATTCTTATCATTGTTCATTATATTTGGAGTTCTCTGGACATCTATGACAGCCAGTAAGGAAAATGCAGTTTAAAATGAATATATTAAAGCCCTGGCTGGTGTGGCTGAGTGGATTAAGGGTCAGCCTATGAACAGAAAGTTTGCCAGTTCAATTCCCAGTTAGGGCACATGCCTGGGGTATGGGCCAGGTCCCCATTTGGGGGCATGTGAGAGGCAACCAGCCGATGTTTCTTTCACACATCAATGTTTCTCTCTCTCTATCTCTCTCTCTCCCTCTCTTCCCCTCTCTCTAAAAATAAATAAATAAAATCTTTAAAAATAGAATAAATTCACAAGATGCATAGTTTGAGGTTTATAGGCCTGACTCATGATAATATCACTATGATGATCTACCCTTATGTTACACCTTTCAAAAAAAGATTAAGAAAAGTCTTAAAACCATAACTTAATTCTTGAGGTGTCTCTATAAATTAAACATTATAATCTCTGACCTATAAATAAGGAATCTAGGATTTAAAGTATTTACACACGCAGTGCACACCACACACACACACACACACACACACCAACATGGCATTAGGGTAAAGAAATGGAAGCTTCTGCTTTTCTTGACTAATGAAAGATATGCTACTCACACATTTTCCCAGAGTTCACCTCATGTTGTTCTCTCCCTGTGCCTTTCTTTCTCTCCTCATAGAGCAAAACAACCATTTTCCCCTTCCCTTGGTGGCCTGGTAAACAGATCCTTCCCACGGAATCTAGATTACACCCACATCTATTATAATACTTACTGAGTGCCAGCCACCAACCACCACTCATTAAGCACTAACTCATTTAAATTTCTCGTTGCATTCTATGGGTACAGAAATGAAGACCGAAGTCACCCAACTGCTAAACTGCAGAGTCACAGTTATGCAATACACCCATTCGGCCTCAGTCCCCCTGAGCAGAGCTATTTGTTGAACACTTACCTGGTACTAAGCTCTGAGTCAGGCACTGGGGATGCAGAATACCCAAGGAGCTCAAGGGGCTCATAGCATCTATGGGGGGTGGGCTGGGGAGAAGGAATCACAATTTAGAATACAATGCTTTAAGTGACATGCTAGACACATACACCTGGTGTTAGGGAGATCAGTGAGGAGTTACCCAACCCAGCCAGATGGGGCCCTGGGAAGCCTTCACAGAGGAAATGGTGAGAGGCCGAGACTTCAGGCCACATGAAAAAGGCCATGCTGGGGAGGATCAACCACCTGAGCAAAGCATGGCAGGTCCAAAGTCCCAACCTGTGGGTGAACATTAGGGGCTCCCATTTCCTGGGGCATGAAAGCTCAAGTGACAGTGGCTGGAGAAGGGGCCACACAGATAGTAGGATTGAATGTCATGGTGCACCTCAGGCTCCATATTATGCTGATGTAGGTGATGGGGAAGTGCTGAAGCATTTCTTCTCTGTTGGTGTTTGAAGGCTGGGATGTGGGGGTAGGGGAAGGCCGAAGACAGCAAGGTCCGTTTCGGACTCTGGTTGAGGTACCTCTGGGACACCCAGGCAGGGTGGGACACAGCAGCAGGAGTCGCGATCCAGGAGGGAGAGATTAGAGGGTCCTGTCCACGGTCTCAGATGACGGGGAAGAAAGTCTGAAGAGTGGAAGCAAGAGAGGACAGGCCCCATTCCAGAGAAAACCTGCACTTGAGGGTCACAAAAGACAAAGGAGGCTTCAAGAGGTGGACAGAAGGAATGGTCAAGTAGTTTTCAAAAGGAAAACCAGAAAAAGAAACCAGTTGAATTGACCATCAAGCAGATGGGTTGGGTCAACAGTGTCAAGTGCTGCCGGACTTGATGAGTTAAGAAAAGCATTGAAAAACGAGCACTGAATTCAGCTACAGGAAGGGGTGGCCTTGGTGAAAGCAGTTTCAGCTGAGCGGCTGGAGCCACAGGCAGGACGCTGTGAAAG
>PVJI01019216.1:0-31541 GCA_004026765.1 Micronycteris hirsuta
GGAGAGAGAGATCTGAGTTCTTAATCTCTGCTGGACAAGGTATTGAGCAAATGCTTACCCTCTCTGCCCCTCATTTTCCTACTATGCAATATTATGGGATTGGATGGAAGTGATTGAAAAGTCCTGTAGAACCTTGGAGACACTGATTTATGAAACCCTGGTTTCAGCCCTATAATTGCTCAAACCTCTTCACCATAGTGAAAACAGGTTGCTAGGAGCAATGGGAGTTAATGGAACATGTGGAATGCTGTAGATTCAGCAGCAGAGTTTAGCTCTCTAAAGGTCATCTTTGAGCATGGGTAGACAGAATCAGACTCCATCCAACTAGTGTATCGGTTGAATTAAAAGGAAGCAAGTACTCTAGTGCACAACAGGATGGCAGGTGTGGAATGCAGGAGCAGATCAAAGGGCAACAAAAGTGGACCAGAGGCAAGACAGACATCCTACCCCAGCTGCCAGGGCCATAGATGCTGTCACTTCTGTGATGAGGAAATTGTATTAGCTCAGGTCTTCCAAAAGGAGATGTTGAGGCAAAATTTGGTGCAGGAAGTTTATCTGAAAGGCAATCCTAGGAAGTGCAGTGGAGGGATAAGAAAGTAAAACATGAAATAAGCCAATGAGTGTATTGATGAGCAGGTTATCTCTATGGGCAGCTGATCTGGATGGATCTAACTAGCTAGAAAAGGAGAAAATGTAGATTTATCTTATTTTATGTGTACTTGTGTTCAAGATTTTTGTAAACACTTAAAAATAGTATTTTCAATGCAGAAGAACTTGCTATTTATAGAAGACTTATTTGAAGTCTTTTATAAAAGGGAATTCCTGTCCCTTAAGTTACCTTTTTGTAAATGTATATTTTATATATGAGAATTGCTTAAATCAAGTTTAGCTGTGAAAAGTCCTTAACCTTCAAAATCCTCTAGTGGCCTAAAAAATGAGGTTAGAGATAGTCCTAACTTTAGAAATCAAGATGGTAGCCACAGGAAGTGGTTGGGAGTAATAGTTAATTAGGTTTTTCTGGTTTTGATAGGTGGTTGGGCGAAGGGAATCAGAGACTCTGCCCAGGGAAAGCCATGGTACGTCTGCTAAGTGAAGAGATAATAGATTTTATTTATACTTGATCACATATTTGTGTTCTAAGCCTGTGCAGTAAGTGACCTCATGAAGAGACCAGATCAGTGAACCTCTCTGTCACAACTGAACTAGAATCATGAGTTTGCATATGATGCATCAGATCCCAATCAACATGCATCAGAATGCCCACTGAAGGAGAGTTCAATCACAATCAAGTTTATCACTTGAAACATGAATGAACCACAGTGCTCCATTAATGATAGTGTAAGCTGGTCAGTCCAATTGATTTGTAGTTCTCAGTAAATTATATTGATTTCAGTCTCAAAATCTTCTCAAATAGGTTCTATAATAAAAGATTAAGTGGTGACATACCAAAATAAACTATGACCTGTAAAGTCCATACTTATGAATTATATAATTTGAGGTCTTTTCTGTTCTTCTGAATAAATATAATTATCATCTTTATCCTTCTGTCCATTTCTATATTCTATACTTTGTGGCCAATTAATTTAGAAAATGTAGTCAGGACCAGGTCAAGAGAGCAGCCATGACTGACAGAATTCCATGATTTGTCTTGATTCTTGACTACAGACTGCTCCTTGAGATTGGTTGGGAGTTGGTGAGTAGGTAGGTATTGAGAGATGGAAAGAGCTGGACAAGAAAGTGTGTTTGGAAACCCCTCTCCTGGAAATGCGACTCAGTCACAAAAACGAAGGACCACTTATTCTTATAGAATTGCATCTTTTATTGCATTAGGACTTATCACTATTACCTGCCTTGCTTCTAAAAAATGTATTCACATTTAAAATAGTACTTGTGGAGAAGTTCTGCACAAAAATATATGATCTTTAGAATCATAGCTTAGCTCTTTAGATATAAAGAGGAAAAGATACAGAAGAAGTGGGATCCCTCAGGGATTTGCACTGCCTACCCGGCTCAAAGCTGTGAGTTCATGGTCACTGCGAAACATGTAGGACTACTGCGGCATGTAAAGATGGTGGAACACTTACTAGTTTACAAAGGGTTTTCCTGTCCTATTTCCTCTGATCCCTGGAATGGCGCCGCTCTGGACCATCCCTGGAATGGCGCCGCTCTACGACCATCAGCGTTTTGCAGATGATGATGGTCAGATTTATGTGAGGTTTAAGTGATATATGCAATCACACCAGTCTATGAAGAGAAGCCCAGACCATATCTGGCTTGTCCTTTCCTGCATCAGGCTGCCTCTTCTCAAGAAAACAGCCTCTGTGTCAAAGATTCTGTCACTTGAGAAGTGAAAATATATGGCATTGTATTAAGAAGCCATTGCACTTTCTCTACAAGGAATTATTGTTATTTTTCAACATGTGCTGAATTTCAGCCATTCAATTATAGGTGCTGTCTTAGACACAGATGTCCCTGAGCCTTTGGGCTTACAATCTTGACAAGTCAACAAGCCTGGCTAATAGGAGAAATGAGGGGAATATGCTTAGTTAAAATGGGGTCTGAAAGGAGACGCTTTGGGTAATTCCATTCTTGACAACTACTTAGAGCTCTGACCAACAGTGCAAAGACAATGCCCAGTTTCGTGGTTTGAATAAAGGTAAACAGGCTCAACCCCAAGTATGAATATCTGTGTCATTTTTAAATGTTGAAACAAGAAAACCAAGGACCATTGTGTTTGTTATGTGCACTTAAAAGCACTAAAGATAAAGGAAACAAGGCCTTAGAGGGTATCACCAGATTTGCCTATTCATTTCAGATGTATTTAATATATTACACACACATGTGCACACACATTATTAACACTTTATTAAATACCTTCTTCTCTTACACAGTATTGTAGCAGAGCAAGAATAGGAAGCGTGAGACAGTTTTCAGTGAGTTGTAGTTTTAGCTCTGCAGGGACTTGGCTGATATTTGGATTTTGGTTCCTCTTTAAATCTAAAGTAACCATGATTGACACCAAGGAGAGGAGAATAGTGCATTGAACCCTGAAACTGATGCTGACTGGGGATGAGTAATAAAGTGTGCCTAACATAGGGTCTTTTGTGTTCCCACATAAATGGCTGCAGGAAAAGTATGCAAAGATAGTGATTTTATAGTAAACCTGTTATCCTGACTTTTCTAATTCTAAACTGTGGTGGAATTCTGCAGCTTTCTTTTATATTATATCATGTGGCACTACAGTGGTATGTTTACTCATAATAATAGTAAACTTACTAATAGTAAGACAGTTAGGTTAGCCATTCATGGCTATACTTGATCTGGCTGGTGGGGTGTACACAAATGTAAAAATATATCATAGTGTACACTTTAATGTGTATTACTGTGTGTTATACCTCAATTAAAAACAAATATTGCTGCATTAGACAGGAATCAACATGGTAAAGTAGAAAGAATTCTGAATTAGAGAATGGTAGATCAGAGATCTCTAACCTAAGCTTACCCAAGTAATTAAGTGAAAATGAAGGGAGTTAAAAACCCAAAAGTGCTAGGACAGGTATGGAATATGGACAAGCTGTTAAGGTACTTGCACCCACCATAGGAGGATCTAATAATTGGGGGGAATATCAGAAATAATTAACCTGGGGGTTGCAAGATGGTGGCGGAGTAGGAGGATCTTTCTCTTATCTCTTCCCAGAACCAAAATGGAAGTAAAACTAAAGAGGGGAAAAGCCACCTGTGGGAGTTCTTTCCACACACGTGAAAACACACAGTCCTGGGACGTACGCGTTTTGAGCTCAGCTCCGCGTGATTCCCGTGTGGACAAGTGTGGATCATGTCAGTGGAAAAAGAATCCTCTAATGGGAATTTGGAAAAAATGTATCTTGAGAAATTTTCTGACTTGCTGAGACTCTCTTTCCCCAAAGCCAAGAAGCTTAAGTTAATGGATCACTGCCTCAATGTTTTATGGTCCTAAGAGTTAACAGCCCTAGTTAGCTTACCCTCAATTTACTTGTCTCCTGTTTAATGTATACCCTGGTCCTGTCTTCCTCCAGACCTGAATTTACATCCTAATACTCTGTTACTGAGTAAACCTTCCCCTTATCTATTTCCTTCCCATATATCCTCGTGACCCAACTGAAAACCCCTGTTCTGCATAAGCCCATGAATAATCAATCCAATGTAAATGTATCCTAAAACTTCTAATAAAAAGCCCGGTTGAGCTAGGCACGAGGTCTTTTGAAGATGGAGCAAAAGACTCATGGCTGCTGGACTCTATTCTCCCCGCGTGTCTCGGTGTGAGATTCTTTTACGCATCAGGTTACGGTCACCCATGGATTTTGCCAGACAAAATCCCCACGACAGCCACCCAAAATAAATAACCAAAGACTATCTGAAAAAGAGACTTTTAACCAAGGACAGCCAGAAACGAACTAGAGACCAGTAGGAACGGCAAGAAGGTGAAAGGGGATAGACCCAATCCCACAGGCATTGGGACAAGGTTATGTGGTGGAATTAGAAAATACCACCACAGTTTAAAATTAGAAAAGTCAGGATAACAGGTTTACTATAAAATCACTATCTTTGCATACTTTTCCTGCAGCCATTTATGTGGGAACACAAAAGACCCTATGTTAGGCACACTTTATTACTCATCCCCAGTCAGCATCAGTTTCAGGGTTCAATGCACTATTCTCCTCTCCTGGGTGTCAATCATGGTTACTTTAGATTTAAAGAGGAACCAAAATCCAAATATCAGCCAAGTCCCTGCAGAGCTAAAACTACAACTCACTGAAAACTGTCTCACGCTTCCTATTCTTGCTCTGCTACAATACTGTGTAAGAGAAGAAGGTATTTAATAAAGTGTTAATAATGTGTGTGCACATGTGTGTGTAATATATTAAATACATCTGAAATGAATAGGTAAATCTGGTGATACCCTCTAAGGCCTTGTTTCCTTCATCTTTAGTGCTTTTAAGTGCACATCACAAACACAATGGTCCTTGGTTTTCTTGTTTCAACATTTAAAAATGACACAGAGGTTACAGCATGGCTGTGGAGGCTTCCCCCTGAGAAGAGAGAAGCCTGGACCCCAGATCAGGACCACAAGCATGGAGCAGTGCCAGTGCTGAGGGGGATTTCTGTGCCAGGATATACCTTGATCCATAACAGCCATCTTTCTTGTGAAGAGCAAGAACCTCCCAGGGGAAAAGCAATTATCCCACCCTGTGGGATACTGCTCACCTCACCCTGCATCTCTTTTCTTTTGGAGGGCAATTTTTTTTTCTTTTTTCTTTTCTCCCATCATGCATCTTTTTTTAAAGATTTTATTTTTTTAATTTATTTTCAGAGAAAGGGGAAGGGAGGGAGAAAGAGAGAAACATCAATGTGTGCATCTTAACCCCTGCCGAGTAGACAGCAGCATAAACAGACTCACGAGGTGTCCTACACTGACTTTAGGACAGAGCCATTCCATACACTTCCCCAGGAATCAGACTGGTTCTTCCGTCTTGTGGAAGAGCCATAGAAATACCCTCTTGGTTTCTCACGGATCCAAAATCTGGGCTTTGGAGGCTCCGCCCACTAGCCTATTAGGGGCTCTGCCTGCTCAGTTCAGGAAAATAATCCCAGGCAGATTCAGAAAAGTGGTTTGGGGGCAGGCGAATACACTCAATATCTTACCTGAAATCTGAAAGGTACCTTCCGTGGGAGCTCCAGGAATCCCATCCCCCCAATTCTGCCACAAGCTCTCTCAGGACCAGTCGTGTCAGTGACTAGTCTAAGACTAACTGCAGGCCAGTGGGCAGAAGCAGGTGGAGAAGGATCCTGCAGCTCCTTGGGATGTTTTCTGACCTACCCCTGAACCCAGTACTGATAAAAGCCAGTGTTGCAGCACAGCGTGGCCCATCCTGAGGAAACAGCACAAACTGTGGAATGCTTGTAGCTTTGAACAGGCTGCCAAATGCTAGATGTGAACAGTACCTGACTTTGGCTTCCACCAGCCTCAGATAACATCAGAGCCATAACCAAAGGAAGAGCCTAGCAGGCAAGCACTAAACTCTGCTGAGACAAATTCCACTTTGTTCTTTTTCATTACTGTCATTTTTCTCATATCTTTTCTATTATTTCTTTTTTCTTTTTCTCTTTCTGTTGCTCTATTTTTTCTTTCATCTCTTATTTTACTCTTACCTTTGCTTACTCCATTTTCCCTTCTTCATTCCTTTTCTTATTTTTGTTATTCTTTCTCTGTCACTTTTTCCTGTTTTCTTTGTATTCATTATTTATGTTAGTTCTCCCTCTTTTCTCCTCTTATAATCACTTTTCTTTTTTTTAAATTACTTTATTGTTGTTCAATTACAGTTATTTGCATCCTCTCCCTCCCCTCCCCCCTCCCCCAGCCCCCACCTTCCCCCCCAGCCTCCCTCCTCCCCCTTAGTTCCCTCCATGTGTCCTCTACAGTGATTCCTGAAAACGCTTCTCCCCATTGTCCCCTCCCCACTCCCCCCCGCCATTGATAGACTGTTCTTAATTTCAATGTCTCTGTTTATGTTTTGCTTGCTTTCTGTTTTTGTTGTTTATGATCCAGTTAAAGGTGAGATCATATGGTATTTGTCCCTCACCGCCTGGCTTACTTCACTTAGCATAATGCTCTCCGGTTCCATCCATGCTGTTGCAAAGGGTATAAGCTCCTTCTTCCTCTCTGCTGCGTAGAATTCCATTGTCCTCTTATAATCACTTTTCTTTCCTTTGGTCTTTTCTTATTATTTTTTTCATTCTTTCCCTTTCTCTATCTACTATTCTATTTCTCTTTCCAATTTTATTATTCTTTGCTCTTTTGTCATTGCTTTTGCTATTGTTGTTGGGATGTTTTTTGCTTGTTTTGTTTTTGTTGTTTATGTAGTATTGCTTTGTTCTGTCAGCACCTGTATAACAGCTAACAAGATGTGATAGAAGTTGAGCCTCTCAGTCAGTGAGCTGAAGAGGAGATCCCACCAATGAACAAGCCAACAACAATCAGGACCCAAATACAACAGGAGAGCCCACATAATCCACACAAAGAGCATTCCTAGCATCCAGCTCAGGACACCAAGGAGACTGCATCACTGAGTACCACAAGACTCCTACCACATAAGGCCATCCCACAAAGACAGGGAGTCAAAGCAGATCTATATAATACATAGTAGCAAACAATAACAGGCATCTAACATGGGGTGACAGCCTTGGCTGCTGTAGCTCAGTGGATTGAGCGCAGGCTAGGAACCAAAGGTTCCAGTTCGATTCCCAGTCAGGGCACATGCCTGGGTTGCGGACCAGGTCCCCAGTGAGGGCCATGTGAGAGGCAACCATACATTGATGTTTCTCCCTCTCTTTCTCCCTCCCTTCTCCTCTCTCTAAAAATAAATAAATAAAATCTTTAGGAAAGCTAGGTGAAGCAGAAAATTGAAAATCAGCATTTGGAAGAAAAGGTAGAAAAAATACATCCAGTAAGAACAACAAAAAGAAAAAAAAGCCTTAAAAAGAATGAGGATGGTTTAACAGAGCTTGGGAAAAACATGAAACATACCAATATTCGCATCATAGGGATACCAGAAAAAGAAGAGTGGGAGCAAGAGATAGAAAACCTGTTTGAAGAAATGATGGCAGAAAACATCCCTAGCCTAGTGAACTTTTTTTCAAAAAGTCACATGAGTTCAGTAAACACATAGTCTCAGTAAACACAGAGTCCCAATCAAGGTGAACCCAAAGAGACCCACAGCAAGACACATCACAATTGAAATGGCAAAGTTTAAAGATAAATAGAAATTATTAAAAGCAGCAAGAGAGAAACAGAGAGTTACCTACAGTGGAACTCCAATAAGGCTGTCAGCTGATTTCTCGATAGAAACACTACAGGCCTACAGGCCAATTGGCATGAAGTATTCCAAGGAATGAAAAGCAAGGACTTAAAACCAGGACTACTCTATCTAGGAAGGCTTTCATTTAAAATGGAAGGTGAAAAAAGAGCTTTGTATATTTAAAAAAAAAAAGGTTAAAGGAGTACATTACCACCAAATAAGCTTTGCAACAAATGCTAAAGGGACTGCTAGAAGAAGAAGGAGAAGAAGAAGAAAAGGAAGGGGATGGGGAGGAGGAGGAGAGGAAGAAGAGAGAGAGAGAAACACAAGTTCAAAGGGAAAAAATGGCAGTGAATATGAATATAGGTATTTCCTACCTATCAATAATTTCATGTAAATAGATTGAATGCTCCAATCAAAATACATAGGGTAGCTGAATGCCTAAGAAACAATGACCCATATATTTCTGTCTACAAGATACCCACCCCAGAACAGTAGATTTACATAGGCTGAAAGTGAAAGGATGCAAAAAATATTCTATGCAAATGGAAATGAAAAAAATAACTGGGGAAGCAATACTTACATCTGACAAAATAGACTTCAAAACAAAGGCCATAACAAAAGGCAAAGAAGGTCACTACATAATACTAAAGAGATCAATACAACAAGAGGATATAACCCTTGTAAACATACATGCACCCAACATAGGAGTACCTAAATATACAAAGAAATTCTTGGAGGACTTTAAGGAAGAGACCTACAGCAAAACAGTCACTGCTGGAGATTTTAACATCCCACTGTCACCAATGGATAGATTCTCCAGACAAAACATCAACAAAAAACAGCTACCATAAATGACAGTAGATCAAATAGATTTAATTGACATTTGCAGAACATTTCATCCCAAAGCAACAGAATAGACATTCTTCTCAAGTGCACATGAATCATTCTCAAAGATAGACCACATGGTAGGATACAAAATAAGACTTAACAAATTCGAGAAAATTGAGATCATATCAAGCATTTTCTCAGACTACAATGGCTTCAAACTAGAAATCAACCTTAATTTTAAAAAAATCCAAAACATTCAAACACATGGAGTCTAAATAATATATTATTAAATAATGAACAGGTCAACATGAGATCAAGGAAGAAATCAAAAAGTACCTGGAAACAAATGAAAATGAACACACAACACCCCAAAACCTGTGGAACACAGCGAAAGCAGTCCTGAGAGGGAGGTTCATAGCATTACAGGCCTACGTAAAGAAGGTAGAAAAATCTCAAATAAACAACTTAACCCTATACCTAAAAACTAGAAAAACAACAAAAAACAAAGCCCAGGGTGAGTAGAAGGAAGGAAATAATAAATTCAGAGCAGAAATAAATGACATAGAGACAAAAAAAATTCAAAAGATCAATGAATACAGGAGCTGGTTATTTCAAAACATAAAATTAATAAAACTTTAACCAGATTCATCAAGAAAAATAAAGAGAAGGCTCAAATAAATAAAATAAAAAATGAGCCCTGGCTGGTGTAGCTCAGTGGATTGAGCGCGGGCTGGGAACCAAAGGGTCGCCAGTTCAATTCCCAGTCAGGGCACATGCCTGAGTTGCAGGCCAGGTCCCCAGTGGGGGCCACGTGAGAGGCAACCACACATTGATGTTTCTCTCCCTGTCCTCCCTCCTTTCCCTTCTGTCTAAAAATAAATAAAAAATAAAATTAAAAAAAAAATGAAAGAGAAGTAACAACTGATACCATAAAAATACAAAGGATTATAGGAAAATACTGTGAAAAACAGTATGCCAAGAAGTTGACAACCTGGGAAAAATGAATAAATTTCTTTTTTTAAGTACATTTTATTGATTATGCTATTACAGTTTGTCCAATTTTTCCCCTTTATCCCCCCTCCATCCTGCACCCCACAACACTCCAGCATTCTCCCCCTTAGTTCTTGTCCATGGGTTGTACATGTAAATTCTTTGAGTTCTCTGTTTCCTGTACCACTTTTGACCTCTCTGCCTCTATTTAATGCCTACCAATTATGCTTCTTCTTCCCTGTAACTTTCCCCCATTCCTTCCTTCCGCATCCCCACTGAAAACCCTCCATGTGATGTCCATTTCTCTAATTCTGTTCCTGTTTTAGTTGTTTGCTTAGTTTTTGTTTTCATTGTTTTTCTTTCTTTTATTTTTTTAGGTTCATTTGTTGATAGTTGTGAGTTTGTTGTCATTTTACTGTTCATATTTTTAATCTTCCTTTTCTTAGATAAGTCCCTTTAACATTTTGTCTAATAATGGCTTGGTGATGATGAACTCCTTGAACTTGACCTTATCAGGGAAGCACTTTATCTGCCCTTCCATTCTAAATGATAGCTTTGCTGGATAGAGTAATCTTAGATGTAGGTTCCTTGCCTTTCATCACTTGGAATACTTCTTTTCATCCCCTTCTTGCCCTCAAGGTTTCTTTTGAGAAATCAGCTGATAGCGTTATGGGCACTTCTTTGTAGGTAGCTCTTTCCTTTCTTCTTTCTGCTTTTAAGATTCTCTCTTTGTCTTTAATCTTGAGTAATGTAATTATGATGTTCCTTGATGTGTTCCTCTTTGGGTCCAACTTCTTTGGGACTTTCTAGGCTTCCTGGACTTCCTAAAAGTCTATTCCCTTCTCCAGAATGGGAAAGTTTTCCTTCATTATTTGTTCAAATAAGTTTTCAATTTCTTGTTGTTGTTCTTCTTCTGGCAGCCCTACAATTCAGATATTGGAATGTTTCAGGTTGTCCCAGAGGTTCCTAAGCCTCTCTTCATTTTTTTGAACTCTTGTTTCTTCATTCTGTTCCTGTTGGATGTTTATTTCTTCCTTTTGTTCCAAATTGTTGACTTGAGTCCTGGTTTCCTTTCTGTCACTGCCGGTTCCCTTAATATTTTGCTTTATTTCATTTTGGGTATCTTTCATTTGTTCTTTCATTTTTCCATAAAGCTCAATCAGTTCTGTGAGCATTTTTATTGCCAGGGCTTTAAATTCTCCATTAGATACGTTGGCTGTCTCCTCCTCACTTAACTCTCTTTGTAAGGTTTTGCTCTGTTATTTCATTTGGGCCCTATTTCTTTGTCTCAGCAACCCTGTTATGTTGTAAGGGGGCGGGGCCTTAGGTATTCACCCAGGCAGGGCAATCTTCCTTGCTGTGCTTCAGTGCTGCTTGTGGGGGAGGGGCTAGAGATTAGCACTGGAGCTCATCTCTAACCCACTTTTCAATGAATTCTTGTGTGAGACTGGGAATTTCTCCCACCAGGGCAACCACTGGAGTCCATAGCAAGCTCTGAGCCACAGTTTCCCCTTAATTCAGCCCCTCCCACATAGCCTGCTGCCTCACTGCAGCCAGCCATGCCCCATGGTCTGCAGCTTCGGGTTCTCTCAGTCTGCCGCCTTACTGGTCTGGTTGTTCTGTTTGACTGTTTCTTTCATTCCATGGTTGTTGGCATTCCATGCAGTTTGATTTTATGGCACTTATGGTTGTTTATTGATTTTAGATTGGTTGTTATTATCCTTTTGGTTGTATGAGGATGCAAAGGGTTTCTACCTACACCTCCATCTTGGCCAGAATGCTAATAAATTTCTTAAAACATACAGTCTTCCAAAACTGAATCAGGAAGAAACAGAAAACCTGAGTAGACAAATAACAACTAATAAAATTGAAGCAGTAATCAAAAAACTCCCAGCAAACAAAAGTCGTGCACCAGATGACTTCACAGACAAATACTACCAATCATTCAAAGAAGAACTAATACCTAGCCTTCTCAAATTATTCCAAAAAAATTCAAGAAGAGGGAAGACTTCCAAATTCTTTTTATGAGGCCAGTATTATCCTAATTCAAAAACCAGGTGAGGACACAAAAAAGAAAGAAAATTACACGGCAGCATCACTGATGAACATAAATACTAAAATCCTCAAAAAATATTAGCAAACTAGATCCAGAAATACATTAAAAAAGATCAAGTGGAATTTATCTTGGGATGCAAGGTTGGCACAATAGCTGCAAATCAATAAATTTGAGACATCACATAAACAAAATGAAAGACAAAAATCACATGATTATATTAATAGATGCAGAAAAAGCATTTGATAAAATCCAGCACCCATTTACAAAAAAAGCATTCAGCAAAATGGAAGCAGAGGAAACATACTTCAAAATATAAAGGCCATATATGAAAAACCTACCAACAACATCATACTCAATGGGCAAAAACTAAAAATGTTTCCTATAAGATCAGGAACAAGACAGGTGTGTCTGCTTTCACCACTCTTATTCTACACAGTACTGTCCACAGCAATCAGTCAAGAAGAAGAAATAAAAGGCATCCAAATTGGAAAGGAGGAAGCAATACTGTCATTTTTTGCAGATGACATGATATTAGACATAGAAAACCTTTTAGGCTCCACCCAAAATCTGCTTGATCTAATAAATGAATTTGGCAAAGTAGTGAGATGCAAAATCAATACTCAGAAATTTATGGCATTTCTATACACAGAAAATGAACTATCAGAAAGAGAAACTAAGAGAACAATCCAATTTACCTTTGCAACAACAACAAAAAATAAAGTAGCTTGGAATAAATTTAACCAAGGAGGTAAAAGACCTGTAATTGGAAAACTATAGGACACTGAAGAAAGAAATTGAGGAAGATACAAATAGGTGGAAGCATATATAGTAAAGAATATACTATATTCTTTATTAGAAGAATTAACATCATTAAAACATCCATACTACCAAAAACAATCTATACATTCAACACATTTCCTATTAAAATACCAATGGCATATTTTATAGATCTAGAACAAACATTCCAAAATTTCATATGGAACAAAAAATTACCCCAAGTAGCCACAGCAATATTGAGAAAGAAGAACAAAATTAGAGGGATCACAATACCTGATATCAAATTACCCTATAAGGCCACTGTAATCAAAACAGTAAGGTACTTGCATAAGAACAGACACATAGATCAATGGAACAGAGTAGCGATCCTATAAATAAACCCACATCTTTTTGGTGAATTAATATTTGATGAAGGAGGCAACACCATACAATGGAACAAAGCCAACCTCTTCAATAAATGGTGTTGGGAGAACTGGTACTTGCAAAATAATGAAACTTGACCACCATCTTATACCATACACCAGAATAAACTCAACTTGAATGAAATACTTAAATATAAATTATGACACCATAAAAATCCTAGAGGAAAACACAGGCAGTAAAATTTCAGATATGTTATGTAGCAATGTTTTTGGCAATATATCTCCTAAGGCAAGGGAAAGAAAGAAAAAAATAAACAAATGGAACTATATCAAATTATAAAGCTTCTTCACAGCTTATCAAACCATCATCACAATGTTCTCTGTATGGGAGAATATATTTGTCAATGATCAATCAGACAAGGGTTTAATCTCCAAAACACATAAAGAAATTATACTCCTCATAGCAATAAGAAAAATAAAGTACCTAGGAATAAACCTAACCAAGCAGGTAAAAGACCCATATGCAGAAAACTACACAACACTGAGGAAAGAAATTAAAGAAGACACAAACAAATGGAAGCATGTACCATGCTCATGGATTGGAAGAATTACCATGATCAAAATGGCCATACTACCCCAAGCGATCTATAGATTCAATGCAATCCCTATCAAAGTACTAATGCCATATTTCACAGATATAGAACAAACATTTCAGAAATTTATATGGAACCATAAATGACCCTGAATAGCTGCAGCAATTCTAAGAAAGAAGAACAAAACAGGAGGAATCACAATACCTGATATCAACTGTATTACAAGGCCACTGTAATCAAAACAGAAACAACCTGGTACTGGCATAAAAACAGGCATGTAGACCAATGGAACAGAATAGAGAGCCCAAAAATAAACCCAAGTCTCTACAGGCAATTAATATTTGACAAAGGGGGAAGAAACATAAAAGGGAGTAAAAACAGCCTCTTCAACAAATGGTATTGGGAGATCTGGACAGCTACATGGAAAAAAAAAAAAAAGAAACTTGATCACCAACTTACACCATACACACAAATAAATTCAAGGTGGATAAAAGACTTAAATATAAGTCATGACACCATAAAAATCCTAGAGGAAAACATCAGCAGGAAAATCTCAGACTTTCCACGCAGCAACATCTTCACTGATATGTCCCCTAAAGCAAGGGACATAAAGAAAAGAATAAAAAATGGGATCTCATCAAATAAAAAAACTTCTGCATGGCTAAAGAAAACAGCATTAAAATGAAAAGAGAACCAACTATATGGGAAAACATATTTGCCAAGGATACCTCAGACAAGGGTTTGATCTCCAAAATATATAAAGAACTCACATGAGTCCACTCCAGGAACACAAAAAGTCTAATTAAAAAATGGGCAAAAGACTTGAACAGAAACTTCTCCAAGGAGGACATACAGCAGGCTCAGAGATATATGAAAAGGTGCTCAGCATCACTAGCCATCAGAGAGATGCAAATTAATACCACAATGAGATACCACCTCACACCAGTCAGAATGGGCATCATCAACAAAGCAACTGACAAGTGTTGGAGAGGATGCGGGGGGAAAAGGGAACCCTAGGGTACTGTTGGTGGGAATGCAGACTGGTGCAGCCACTGTGGAAAACTGTATGTAATTTCCTCAGAAAACTAAAAATGGAACTGCCTTTTGACCCAGAAATTCCACTCCTGGGATTATACCCTAAGATCCCTGAAACACCAACCCAAAAGAACCTATGCACCCCAATGTTCATAGCAGCACAATTTATAATAGCCAAGTGCTAGAAGCAACCCAAGGGCGCATCAGCAAATGACTGGATCAAGAAACTATGGTACATTTACACAATGGAATTCTATGCAGCAGAGAGAAAGAAGAAGCTTATACCCTTTGTGACAGCATGGATGGAACTGGAGAGCATTATGCTAAGCGAAATAAGCCAGGCAGTGAGGGACAAATACCATATGATCTCACCTTTAACTGGAACATAACAAAAGAAAAAAGCAAGCAAATATAACCAGAGACATTGAACTTAAGAACAATCTAACAACAGCCAGAGGGGAGGAAGGAGGGGACTGTGGGGAGAAGGGTTTTCAGGAACTACTACAGAGGGCACATAGACAAAACCAAGGGGGAAGTGGAAGCATGGGAGGGAGATAGGGTGGGGGGGAGTCGAGGGGGAGAAAATGCAGACAACCATAATTGAACAAAAATAAAATAAAATAAACAATAATAATAAACAAATACATTTAAAAAAAGAAATTATACTACTCAACACCAGCAAGATAAACTATCCAATCACAAAGTGGGCAAAGGACCTGATAGATACCCTCTAAAGATGACATATAGATGGCCAATAGACATATGAAAAAATGCACAACATCCCTAGCCATCAGAGAGATGCAAATTAAAACCACAATGGGATATCACCCTACTCCTACCAAAATGGCTATCTATCATTAATAATCAACAAACCACAAGTGCTGGTGAAGACGTGGAGAAAAGCAAACCTTAAGGCACTGTTGGTAGGAATGCAGACTGGCATAACCACTGTGGAAAACACTATGGAATTTCCTTGAAAATTAAAAATGTGATTCCACTGCTGGGAATATATCCTAAGAATCTCAAAACAGCAATTCAATATAGTATATGAACCCCTATGTTCATAGCAGTGCTGTTTACAATAGCCAAAATCTGGAAACAGCAAAAGTTCCCATCAGTAGATGAGTGGATCAAAATAACTGTGGTACATTTGTACAATGAGACACTATGCAGTAGTAAAAAAAAAAAAAATGGAATTCTTACCTTTTACAACAGCATGGAGGGAACTAGAGACTATTATGCTAAGTGAAATAAGCCAGTTGGTGAAAGACAAATACATTATGATTTCACTTATAGTTGGAACCTAATGAACAAAATAAACTGAGGAACAAAATAGAATAGACACATAGAAACATGAAGCAGACAGCTGTGGGTAGGGACTGTTTGAAAGAAGGTAAAGTGATTAATCAAAAAACATATGTGAATGACCCATGGACATGGACAATGGTGTGGGGATTGACTGTAGGAGTATAGGGTAGGCTGGGTGGATGGGGGCAAAAGGAAAATATGGGAGAACTATAATAGCATAAACAATAAAATATTTAAATTAAAAAATAAGAAATAACTAACCTGTTTTATATGTATACCCCAGGGTATTGACACTGACAGATGGACCACTTTGGGTAGATTAATCTCCAGGCACAAGTGTGCAGTATGAGATTATTTCCTTCCAGGAAAATTCCTACAGTGATAGATCTCAAAACAGGGAGTAAGACTTTTTAAAACCTTAAACTGTCTTTGTGCCATTTCTAGAGAAAAGTCTGAAGTCATTAAAATAAAAGGAAGATCCTTCCTTTGCACACTCACCCACCACGTTCTCCACTCTCCAAAGGTGCCCATTTATAATTACCCAACAGTTCACCCCCATCAAATGTCCAGGGAGCTATGCTGAATTTTTGTTCAAAATTGTAATAATAAGCATTATTATCTCTACCTACAAAGGGCTAAGGAGGGGAACTAAATGACTGTGAGCAGTTCACATTGTTCACATGAGCAGAGCTGCTGGAGGACCCTATTGGTAGAAGGCAGGCCTATCTTTATAAAAAGGCAAAGTGGCAGTGGTCTGAAAACTCTGCAATGAATATCTCTCCCTGTGAGATATCTAAAGGGCTACAATTACCTGTTTATCAATACGTACCTTATTGGAGCTGTTATAACCAAATACCATAGACTGGGTAGCTTATAAAGAACGAAATTTATTTCTTACATTTCCGGGGACTGGAAGTCAGATCAAGATGCCAACATAGTCAGGTTCTGTTGTGAGGCTCTTCTAGGTTACAGACTGCTAACTTATTGTATCCCCAGAGACAGTGAGAGCATAGAGTGCAGGTGCAGGCTCTTTCATGCCTTTTCATGAGGGCACTAATCCCATTCATGAGAGCTTCCCCCTAATGATCTAATTCCTTTCAAAAGCCCCACCTCCTAGTACCAGCACTTGGTTAGCATTTCTTGGTTAGCATTTCAACATATGAATTTGGGAAGGGCCAAATACTGAGTCCATAGCAAACCCTAGGGAGAGCATTGCTTTCCTTCATTCATCATTCTCAAAGTATACATATTACTGCTAGAGAAAATATATGGAATTTCTAATATTTTAATGCAAACTAGTGTCACATAATTTTCTATATAGGAGAAAGTAGACTACTAGACATCTCCGAACATTCAAGTTAAGTGAATGGTAAGTTTGGGGCAAGAGAGCAAGTAAAAGGTCAAAATAAAAGGGAGAGTGCACCAAGAAATTAGAAAAAGTAGTTAATTGTTTTGGCTAGGTATGATAGTCTCCATTGGATGTGGAATCTGAGATCAATGATAACAATCCCTCAGTTAAACCTATTAAGTGGCTGTGAAGAAGCAAGTTTCACACAAATGTACCCTTTTCCCCTTTCCTCACATACTCTGTTTTAGAGACAAGGAATGTGTTGTTGAAATAAAGTAGAGGGTACTGAATCAAGTGGGATAACTCAAGAACTGAAAATGTTTTATCCCTTTCTCTATTAAAGGAATAATGAAAACATAACAATAATACAAAAAAAAAAAAAACAGGAAAGAAATTTCCTTGGTCCAGAGTTTTAGAAATTGCTAAAAGGCAAAGAGTGAATAAGACTGCATTAGTGGGAAAACAACATGAAAAATCCTGTTTAAAATGTAAGACCACAAAAGCAATTCTAAAAATTTTCCACATTCAGCATAAATGAGTACAAAGAATAATAGGCCTACACTTTCAAGCAAGTGTCAGAGCAATTAGTTAAATAACTATATTTGGAGCAGTCCTTTCCCTTCCCCTTCTTTCATTGTCCATATCCAATGGTGACAGCAGCATCTGTAACCAGGTTAAAACCCTTTGAACTACTTTCAAACAAGAAATATTCATGTATATATTAAAAAAAGCACTGGCAGGTGGCTCAGTTGGTTGGAGCGCTGTCCTGTACACCAAATGTTGAGGGTTCAATCCCCAGGAAGGGCACATACCTAGGCTGTGGATTCGATCCCTGGTTGGGGCATATATGGGAGGTGACCAAAGGAGGTTTCTCTCTCACATAGATGTCTCTCTCTCTCCCCCTCCCCCACCTTCCTCTCGCTAAAATCAACAAACATATCCTCTGGTGAGGATTTTACAAAAGAAGAAATATTCACTGTGTTGGGGTTAAAGAAAGATATAGGTTGACTCTGAAGTTCTTCCAGACCTTTATAGGGACATTAGAGGCCAGATGAAAAAGGTAGAAAGAACTGACTTAGTATTCACTCCCAAAGTACAATATTTCTCCTGAGAAATTTGGCACTGATGGTCCATAGAATAGTAATGGGACTCCAGGAGGGAGAGAGACCCAGAAGAAAAGCTTCCCACATGAACCTAATTCCAAATCTTGATTCTTCTTCATGATTAGAATGAAACTGACCAATTAAAACATTCGATGACAACTGAAGAGGAATCTCAAATACAAACATAGAAAGCCAAGATTAGCCTAGTATTTGTGGAAAAGCAATACTGAGAAAAGAAAGATATCAAAATCATCAAACTGAAAAAAAAAAACAAACCCTTCTTAAGTAAATAGTCTTCATAGACAAAAGGGAAAGATACTTTATAAGGGATAACCTCAGAGAAATTTTAACAGTTTTCATGTCCTTAAAGCAAGACAGTAAGAGTACATTCACACATATCAATGATCCCAATAAATGTAGGTGGGTTAAAATTTCTTTATTAAAGGACAAAGACTCAAATGGATTAAAAAGAAATCTACATGCCACTACTAGTACTAGAGTGATTAGTAAAGTAGTACAGACTTTGGATTTCCATGTTGGAAATCATATACCTACTTACTAGGTATATGTAAAGTGAGCATAAAAATATTATGTATTATCTAATTCATAATGTTGTCAAGAGTAATAAATGAGTATATATTTGTACCTAATATATATAGTACAATATTTGTGCCTAATATATATAGTACATGTAAAACATTATGTATAATATTTGTACTTAATATATATAGTACATGTAAAGTGCCTAGAAAACAGTGCTCAATAAATAACTCTTATTACTACTATAAGAGACACATGAAACCAAATGACATGTTTTAAGTTTAAAAATGCAGGAGCAAGCAAATACTAATGAACATAAATAGGGAACATTGAGTTATATATAACAGATTGAAGATGCTCCCACTCCCAGCCAACAACCTACTAAGGATACAGTAAGGGGATTTTTTTATACATAGTAATAGACTCCAAAGTGACAAAGAGACATTTTGGGGAAAGGATAGCAGTTAGACATCTAATTGGTAAACAATTTAAAAACAAAAACAAAAGCTAATGTGTGGTTGACAGTTGTGGAAATCCAGAAGTAGGCAGCTTTGTGTCGCAAACCTCCAGAAAGGCTTAAGAGTAGGCTGTACCTCTCTGAGTGTGGAAGATGAGATACATATGAGGCTAAAATTGAGATTATTTATTGAAGTCCATATATGACATAGTTGAATCTCCAACTATTCCACCTCTGCAGAACACTAGAGAGAGAATGAGCTAGGGTGACACTGGACTCAGGATTTAGGTGAGGAATGAAGGACAATAGGGTTAAGGAAAGTGCTACATAGAATGAAGTATAAGACACCTGGCCTCCTCCCTCCACATGGTTCCAAAAATGCAGGTAATCTGCACTGTAAACCTTCAGCATCGGAGATGATATCTCTCAGGAATCTGACTAGCCTAAGAGAAAAGACCTTCAAATATTGGTGGTTGGTGTCCTCCAACTACAATGCCCAGACAGATCTCCTTATTTTGAACACATAGGAAACATGCCATACATACTCACAGAAAGCCTTCAAGAAGCCTTGAACTGACCCACTTCTGACTATGAAAGTTTTTTAAGGATCATCAGATATTTGAAGAAAATTTCCTCAAAAAGCCGAAAACAAATTTGAGTGAGAAAAAACAATGCAGAAGTACTCTTAGTTAGAAAGTTTTAGTATTAGACCCATCTTACATGGTTACTTTAGGTCTCTAAGTTTGTAAGGCCACCGTGTAGGCCTCCCTTGAGCTTTTCAGGTTTACTATGTGATCCCTTTTTTGTGCAAAAGACAATAAAATTAGAAATGATAAAAAACAAAAAGGTAGCAAAGAAAAAAAATCAATTTGATTGTAAATTTTAAAAATACTTAATCCCTAGAACAAAAAAAACTAGCAAAAATTTTGAGTTAATTTGAAATTAAGGACAATGCGGGGGACTATAAATCAAAAACAGAAAACTAAAAAGGACAATAACTCCTAAAACAAGAAATGTATAAAGGTAATAAGGATAACAAATTGAAAACAAGAAAAAAACCCCCAGCGTATTTTATCAATGAAACCAAAAGCTATTTCTTGGTGGGGAAAAAAAAACCCCAAACAGTAAAGTGGACAAATTTTGACAAGCCTGAACAATAAAAAAGAAAAAACATATAAATAAGTTTAAGGAAAGGGTCAAAACTATAAATTAATACCAATAAATTTAAACATCAAAGGAAATGAAAGATATTCTAGGAAAATATAAATTACCAAAAAAACTTTTTTAATACAAAAAGTACTTTATGTAGTTTAAATTTTCTTATTTTGATAAAATATATATAACTTAAAATGTCATTTTAACATTTTTACAAGTGCAATTCAATGGCATTAATTACATTTGATCTGTTGTGCAACCATCACCACAGTGTTTCCAAATTTTTTCCATCTCCCCAAACAAAAACTTTATAACCAATAAAAAATAACTTCCCATTTCTGTCTTCTCCCAGTCCTTCTATTCATCTTTTGATGGACACTTGCGATGTTTGCACATTATGGCTATTATAAATAATGTTGCAATCAACATGGGAGACAAAGTTACTTTTATTTATTTTTATTATAATTTTAATGTAATTTTTTAAATTATAATTTAAATTTAATATTTTTTATTTGTTTCAGGTGTACAGCATAATGGTTAGACAATCATATACTTTACAAAGTATCCCCCCTGATATTTCCAGTATCCAAAAAGTACCATACATAGTTACTACACTATAAATTTTTATATCCCCTTAAGTATTTTTAAGTATGTTTTATTGATTATGCTATTACAATGTCCCATTCTTTATTCTCCCCTTTACCTGTCTCCACCCAGTACCCCCTTTCCTTCCAGCATTCCTCCCCCTTAGTTCATGTCCATGGGTCATACATATAAAGTTCTTTGGCTTCTCTATTTCCTATACTGTTCTTAACCTCCCCTTGTCTATTTTGTACCTACCATTTATGCTTATTCCCTGTGGCTTCCCCCCATTCTTCCCCTCCCCCTCCCCACTGATCTCCCTCTATGTAATCTCCATTTCTGTGAATCTGTTCCTGTTCTATTTGTTTGCTTAGTTTGTTTTTGTTTTTTAGGCTAAGTTGTTGATAGTTGAGTGTTTGTTGTCACTTTACTATTTATAGTTTTGATCTTCTTTTTCTTAGATAAGTCCCTTTAACATTTCATATGATAAGGGCTTGGTGAGGATGAACTCCTTTAACTTGTTCTTATCTGGGAAGCACTTTATCTGCCCTTCCATTATAAATGATAGCTTTTCTGGTTAGAGTAATCTTGGATGTAGGTCCTTGCCTTTCATATCTTTGAACACTTTTTTTCTAGCCCCTTCTTGCCTGCAAGATTTCTTTAGAGAAATAAGCTGATAGTCTTATGGGAACTCCTTTGTAGGTAACTCTTTTTTTCTTTTGCTGCTTGTAAGAATCTCTCCTTATCTCCAATCTTGGAAAATTTAATTATGATGTGTTTTGGTGTGTTTCTCTTTCGGTCCAACTTGTTTGCAATTATCTGAGCTTCTTGGACTTGTATGTCTATTTCCTTCACCAGATTGGGGAAGATTTCTTCCATCAATTTTTCAAATAACTTTTCAGTTTTTTGCTCTTCCTCTTCTCCTCCTGCCACCACTATGACTCAGATGTTGGAAAATTTATATTTATCTCAGAGGTTCCTAATGCTCTCTCTCTCTTTTTTTTTTTTTTTTTTTTGAGTTCTGTCTTCTTCATTCTGTTCCAGTTGAAAGCTTATTTCTTCCTTTTGTTTCAAATTATTGGAGTCCTGGTTTCCTTCAGGAAGCTGTTGATTCCCCATATATTTTTCTTTATTTCACTTTGTATAGCCTTCACTGCTTTCTTTAATTTGCAGCTGTACTCAATCATTTCTGTGAGCATCCTGATTACCAGTGTTTTGAATTCTGCATCTGATAGGTTGGCTATCTCCTCATCGCTTAGTTCTTTTTCTGGAGTTTTGATGTGTTCTTTCATCTGGGCCATATTTCTTTGTCTCAGTGCACAGTTACATCATAAGGGGCAACCCACTTCACCACATGGTGGTGCTATACATGGGGCAGGGGTCAGAGAGGAAACAATGCTGCTTGATCCTCTCTCACTCTCCTTTCAAGAAACTGGCACTTTCTCCTGCTGCCACAACCACCACAGAGTTCTACAGCCAGAGGCTCTGAGGCTTTATTTTCCCTATGTTAGAATCTTGCGTTGCATGGTCTGTCTCTCTCTGCAGTTGTTCCTCCCGGTTTATCTGCATGCAAATGTGGGACCACTCAGTCTGCCAGATGCCACCTTGTCACACATCCTGTCCACCCCAGCCGCCCATTTCCACCCTTCCTACCAGTCTGGATGAATGTTTCTTCTTTAACCCCTTGGTTGTTGCACTTCCATACAGTTTGATTTTCTGGCAGTTCTGGTTGTTTTTTTGTTTTGAAATGGGTTGTTTCTTTCTTTGGTTGTGGAAGGAGGTGAAGCATATCTACCTACACCTCCATCTTGGCTGGAACTCCCCTGACTATTTGGTAACTACCAATCTGTAATTATCAATCCTTCACCTTTTTCATTCAGTTCCCCTACCCCTCTCCAGTCTGGCAACCATCATTATGTTCTTTGTATCTAAGAATCTGTTTCTGTTTTGTTTGTTTATATTGTTCTTTAGATTCCTCATATAGGTGAAGTCACATGGTATTTGTCTTTCTCTGACTTATGTCAATTAGTATAATACCCTCTAGGTCCATCCATGCTATTGCAAATTGTAAATTTTATTCTTTTTTTATGCCTGTTTATTATTCACATTTTTTATCTTTTTTTCTTCTTCTTAAAAAAGACTCTAACATTTCTTGTAATACTGGTTTGGTGGTGATGAACCCCTTCAGCTTTTTCTTTCTAGGGAAGCTCTTTATCTGTGTTTTGATTCTAAATGATACAGTTGCTGGATAGAGTAGTCTTGGTTGTAGGTCCTCACTTTTCATTACTTTGAATATTTTCTGCCAATCTTTTCTGGCCTGAAAGGTTTCTGTTGAGAAGTCATCTGACAGCCTATTCTTTCCTTATTTTAAAAGATTTTATTTATTTATTTTTAAAGAGAGGAGAAGGGAGGAAGAAAGAGAGGGAGAGAATATTGATATGTGAGAGAAACATTGATTAGTTGCCTCTCCCAATGCCCCCAAGTGAGGACCTGGCCCACAGCCCAGGCATGTGCCCTGACCAGAAATCAAACCAGCGACCTTTCATTTTGCAGGATGACGCCAAACCCACTGAGCCACATAAGTCAGGGCTCTTTCTTTCTTTTTTTTTTTTTCTTAAAGATTTTATTTATTATCTTTAGAGAGAGAGGAAGGGCGGGAGAAAGAGTGGGAGAGAAACAGCAATGTGTGGTTGCCTCTCACATGGCCCTCACTGGGGACCTGGCCTAGCAACCCAGGCATGTGCCCTGACTGGGAATCGAACCGGGACCCTTTGGTTTCCAGCCCGTGCTCAATCCACTGTGCTACACCAGCCAGGGCAGGGCTCGTTCTTTAAAAAAAATTTTTTCCTTATTTTTTATTATTGACACTATTACAGATATCCCAATTCTGCACCTCCCCCCCTTTGCCCATCTCCACCCAGCCCCTGTTCACCTTCCCACTGGCCATTACCAATCTGTTGTCTGTGTCCATGTGTTATGCATATTAGTTCTTTGGCTAATCCTTTCCCCTTCCTTCATTCACTCCCCCTCCTGCTCATTGACAGCTGTTAGTCTATTCCATGAATCCATGGCTCTGTTTCTATTTTGTTCATCAGTTTATTTTATTAATTGGATTCCACATATAAGGGAGATCATATGGTGTGTATCTTTCTCTGACTGGCTTGTTTTATTTGGCATACTAATCTCCAGGTCCATCCATGCTTTCACAAAAGGTAAGAATTCCTTCTTTTTACTGCCGCGGTATTCCATTGTATAAATGTACCACAGTTTTTTGATCCATTCCTTTACTGAGGGCACTTGGGCTGTTTCCAGATCTTGGCTATTACAAATAACACTGTTATGAACATAGGATTACATATATTCTTTATGATTATTGTTTTGGGATTCCCAGAAGTGGGATCACTGGTTCAGAAGACAGTTCCATGTTTAATATTTTGAGAAAACTCAACAGTATTTTCCACAGTGTCTTCACCAGTCTGCATTCCCACCAACGGTGCACTAGTAGGGTTCCCTTTTCTCCACAATCTCACCAGCAATTGTTGTTTGTTGATTTATTAATGGTAGACATTCTGGCAGGTGTGAGGTGATATTTCATTGTGGTTTTAGTTTGCATTTCTCTGATAATTAGAGACATTGAGCATTTTTTTCATATGTGTATTTGCCATCTGTAAATCTCCTTTGGAGAAGTGTCTATCAAGACCTTTGCCTACTTTTTTAAAGATTTTATTTATTTATTTTTAGACAGAGGGGACGGGAAGGAGGAAGAGAGGGATAGAAATATCAATATGTGGTTGCCTCTCATGTGTCCCCCACTGGGAACCTGGCCCACAACCCAGGGATGTGCCCTGACTGGGAATGGAATCAGCGGCCCCTTGGCTGGTGCTCAGTCCACTGAGGCACACCAGCCAGAGTCCTTCACCCATTTTTAATTGGATTATTTGTCTTCCTGGCTAGACATGTAAGTTCTTTGTATATTTTGGAAATTAACCCCTTATAAGATATATCATTGAAAAATATATTCTCCCGTATAATGAGTTCCCTTTTTTGTTTTGTTGATGACTTCTTTTGCTGTGCAGAAACATTTTAGTTTGATGTAGTCCCATTTGTTAATTTTTTTCTTTATTTCCCTTGCCTTGGAGACATATCAGCAAAAATAATGCCACCAGAGATGTCTGAGATTTTACTGTCTTTGCTTCCTTCTAGGAATTTTATCATTTTGTGACTTAAATTTATGTTTTTTATCCATTTTGAGTTTATCCTTGTGTATGGTATAAGTTGGTGGTCTCCTTTCATGTTTTTGCATGTACCTGTCCAATTTTCCCAGTACCATTTATTGAAGAGATGGTCTTTACTGCATTGCATCTTCTTGCCTTCTTTGTCAAATGTTAATTGTCCATAGAGACATGGTTTTATTTCTGGGCTCTCTATTCTGTTCCATTGATTTATTTGCCTGTTCTTATGCCAATACCAGGCTGTTTTGATTACAATGGATTTGTAGTATAGTATGATATTAGATATTGTGGTACTTACAACTTTGTTTTTCTTTCTCAAAATTGCTGAGGCTATTCAGGGTCTTTTTTAAATTCCATATTACTTGTCAGAATTTTTTTAGGCCGATGAAATATGTCATTGATACTTAAATTGGAATTGTATTGAATCTATAAGTTGCTTTGGGTAGTATGGACATTCTGATAATGTTAATTCTTCTAATCTATGAACACGGTATATGCTTACCTCTATTTGTATCTTTCTCAATTTTTTCTTCAGTGTCTTATAGTTTTCCAAGTCCAGGTCTTTTACCTGCTTGGTTAAATTTATTCCTAAGTATCTTATTTTTTTTTTTTTTTGCTATAGTAAATGTGATTGTTTTTCTCTTTTCTCTGTTTGATAGTTCATTACTGGTGTACAAAAGTGCCACTGATTTCTGAATATTAATTTTTTATCCTGCTACTTTGCCAAATTCATTGATTAGATCTAGTAGTGTTTGGATAGAATCTTTTGGTTTTCTACATATACTATCATTTCATCTGCCCATAAGAACAGTCCTACTTCCTCCTTTTCAATTTGGATGATTTTCTTTTTCTTCTTCTAGTCCGATTGCTAGCACTAGGACTTCCAGGACTATGTTGAATAAGAGAAGTGAAAGCGGACATCCCTGTATTATTCCTGATCTTAAGGGAAACACTTTTAGCTTTTTCCCATTGAGAATGATGTTGACTATAAGATTTTCATATATGACCCTTATTTGTGTGTTGATGTATGATCTCTCTATTCCCACTTTGCTGAGTGCTTTTATCATAAATCATTGCTGAATTTTATCAAAAGAATTTTCTGTATCTATTTATGTGATCATGTGATTTTTATCTTTCATTTTGTTTTTTGTGATGCATCACATTTACTGATTGGTGAATGCTGTACTAACCTCACATGCCCCGAATAAATCCCACTTGACTATGGTGTATGATCTTTTTAATGTATTGCTGGATGTATCTGCTAATACAGATATTGACCTATAATCTTCCTTTTTTGTGATATTTTTATCTGGTTTTAGAATTAGAATACTGCTATATTCACAAAAAGAACTTGGGAGTCTTCTTTCCTTCTGAATTTTTTGAAATAGTTTGAGAAGGATAGATGCTAGTTTTTCTTTGAATGATTGGTAAAGTTCACCTGTGAAGCCATCCAGTACAGGACTTTGTTTGCTGGGAGTTTTTTTTATTACTGCTTTCATTTCATTAGTTGAAAGCCATCTATTCTGATTTTCTGGTACTTCCCGATTCAATTTTTGAAGACAGCATGTTTGTAGGAATTTGTCCATTTCTCCCAAGTTGTCCAATTTGTTGGCATATAGTTGTTCATAGTATTTTCTTATATTCCTTTGTATTTCTGTGATGTCAGTTGTTACTTCTCCTCTTTCATTTCTTATTTTATTTATTTGGGTCCTCTCTCTATTTTTCTTGATGAGTCTGTTTAAAGGTTCATCAATCTTGTTTTTCTTCATAAAGAACCAGCTCTTAGTGTCATTGATCTTTTGTATTTTTTTAGTGTCTATGTCATTAAATAGACATAGTGCCTATGTCTATTTCTGCTCTGATCTTTATTATTTTCTTCTTTCCAATTACTCTGGGCTTTGTTTGTTGGTTTATTTTCTAGTTTTTTTGTTTGTTTGTTTTGCTTTTAGGTGTAGGGTTAGATTGTTTGAGATTTTCTTGCTTCTTTTGGTAGGTCTGCAATGCTATTAACTTCCCTTTTAGGATTGTTTTCACTGTGTTCCATAGATTTGGTGGTGTTATGTGTTCATTTTCACTTGTTTCCATGTAATTTTTAATTTCTTCTCTGATCTCTTTGGTAAGTCATTATTGTTTAGTAACATGCTATTTAGCTCCCATGTGTTTGCATGTTTTTGAGTTTTTAAATTGTAGTCGATTTCTACTTTTATGCCATTGTGATCTGAGAAGATGCTTAATATGATTTCAAACTTCTTGAATTTATTTTGTGTGCTTAGCCCTCAGTAACCTGCTTGAAGCAGTTCCTTGGTTACAAACTTTTCATCAGTCAGTCTTCAGTTGGTCATTCAGGATGATTATTCCCCAATTTAGCTGAATTTCCAGGTTAGCTCTGGGAGGAGGTGAACACAAGTTGCACTACTCTGTCCTCATCTGGAAAAAAATCAGCTGACAGTTTAATGGGAGCTCCTGTGTGGTTAAATAATTACTTTTCTTTTGGTGCTTTTAAGATTCTCTTTTTGTCTTTAACTTTTGGCATTTTAATTATGATGTGTCTTGGTGTGGATCTCTTTGAGTTTATTTTGTTTGGGACTCTCTGTGTTTTGTGGACTTGTATGTTTATTTCCTTCATCATGCTAGGGAAGTTCTCCATCATGATTTTTTCAAATAGGTTTTCAATTTCTTTCTCTCTCTTCTCTTTCCAGCACCTCCAGGATGCAAATATTTGTATGCCTGAAGTTGCCCCAAGGTTTCTTACACTATCCTAATTATTTTGGATTTTTAAAAACTGTTCTCATTGGGTGTTTTCTTCTTCCTAATATTTCAAATTGGCAATTTGATTATCACTTCATCTACTCTACAGTTGATTCCCTGAAAATTATTCTTCATTTCAGTTAGTGTACCCTTCATTTCTAACTGAATCTTTTATGTTGTCTCTATTCCTTTTTTTATGCTGTTGAAGTTCTCACTAAATTCCTTGAACATTCATATAACCATTGTTTTGAATTCTGTATTTAGTAGTTTTCTTACCTCCATTTCATTTAGTTATTTTTCTGGACATTTCTCCTGTACTTTAATTTGGGACCTGTTTCTTTGTATCCATATTTTGGCTTCTTCCCTGTGTTTGTTTCTACATATTAGGCAGAGCTGCTGTGTTTCTTGGACTTGGTAGGGTTGCCTTGTACAGCATATGTCCTCCTATAAGGCCCAGTGGCACAGCCTCCCCAGTCACCCAAGTTGGGCATTCCAGATGTGCCCCCTGGTGGGCTGTGTGCACTATCTTATTGTAGTTAAGCTTTGATTGCTTTTGGTGTCCCTGAGAGTGATTGACCCCTTGGCCAATTGACTGTGTAGGCCAGCTGTGATACAGCAGAGGAGCCTCTGTGTAGTAACTGACCCTACAGAGCAAGACTCGCTTCAGTGGGGCTTTGGTGTTCATGGGTTGCAATGTAGTCTGAAACTGTCCATTGGGTGTACTGGCTCTGGTCCTCCCAGGACATGAAAGGCCAACTGCTACCTGTACCCAGCCTGGAGCCACCTGGCATGAGCTACAGAGTATTCTGCAGATGTCTGCTACTTGTGTTTGGCTTGTAAGTGCCCAGGAGAGGCCAAACTGTGAATCAAAGCAAGCTAATGCTAGTGCCAGCCCTGGGCCACTTAGCAAGAGGTATGGGTATGCTGAGACCAGATTCTTTTTGTTTGAGAAATTTTAGGAAATTCTGAAGCTTGAGGTAAGAGACGCCATTTGTATGGAAAAGCCACTGGAAACTTCAGTAGGCCTGCAAGTTGGGTGGAACAGGGTTTTCAGATTATCACCACCGTGGGGTAAACAGTGATAGCTAGGTTGATGGAGTCTCAGGTATTATGTCCTCCTGCCTGCTCTCTGGGGTGGGGGCTAGTGCTCAAAAAAGGAATAATGGCCTCTGCCAGGCCTTCTGTTTGGTAGTATGTTGGCGTTCTAACTCTCACCTTGATGCCAAACAATTTAGCTCCTCTCCTATGTTCTTGATGCCTTTTGTGCTGCTGCCTCAGGGTGGGAGCTCAGTGCCAGTAAGTCCAAGTAAGTTTGTGTGAGCCCTTGAAGAGGAATGCCTGGGACTCCAGGCACCCTCTGCCTCACTCACCTACAATCCATGCTGGTTTTTATAGCCAGAAGTTATGAGTATTTCTCTTCTTGGCACTGGAACCCTGGACTGGGTGCCTGGTGTGAGGCTGGGACCCCTTGCCACTCAGGGGGACCTCCACAGCTGAAATATCCCTCTTGATTTTTTATCTACCACACATGGTTGTGGAACCAGCTTGTTCCCTCTCTCTTCCCCGTGATGTGGCTTCTTCTTTGTATCCTTAGTTGTAGGATTCCTGTTCATATAGATTTCAGGTGGTTCTGAATGATAGTTGTTCTGCAGTTCATTTGTAATTTTGATGTGGTTGTGGGAAGTATGGAGCACCATGTTTACCTATGTCACCTTCTTGACCAGAGCACCTTAAGTAACTGTTAAAGAGGTTGAAAAAACATATAGATTAATCTCTATAGAATTGATCAATACAAGATTTATCTTTAAAAAATTATTTGTCTCAGATAGCTATAGCAATGTTCTCATAGCCCTTTACCAACATATAAAATTTCCAGAGGCTAGAAAAAGATGGAAAATTTCCCAAGTCATTCTATATGGCTAAAAAAAAAAACCCTAAATGAACAAAATTCAAATAATAAATAATGAACAAACTATAAAAGAACACTAGTTAAAAATATAGATACAAAAATGCTAAGTCAGAGTACAAATAAAATATCAACAAATGAAATTTACAGTGTATTTAAAGGATAATTCTAATGTGATTGGCCAAACAGAGTTTATTATAAAAATATAAGCTTAGCTCACTATTAAGAAAACTGTTACTTCAACAGACACAATTTAAAGAAGAAAAACAATGTAATCATCTCACATGTAAAACATTTTGGTTACATTTCAACGTGTCTTTATTTTTTTAAATTACTTTATTGTTGTTCAATTACAGTTGTCTGCATTTTCTCCCTTCCCCACCCACCCACCCCAGCCAAACCCACCTCCCTCCCTTGCTTCTACCCTCCACCCTGGTTTTGTCTATGTGTCCTTTATGTGTTCCATCTCTTTCTTAGAAAATCCTTCAATAAATGTATATTTAATGCTAAAATAATAAATATATTCCAATTAGAAAGTTAGGAAGACACAAGCATAGTAGCTATTATCATTGCAATTTAACAGCATGATGGATGTTCCGATGACTAACAAAAAAGGAAAAACCATCTTAGCTCATAGATGGTATAAAAGTCTGTCTAGAAAATACCAGGGAATCAACAGAAAATCTATAAAAATAGAAAGAAGGCTCAGTAAGAGAGCCATATGCAAAAGTTTGAACTTTTCTGTACACTAACATTAAGTAATTTAAAAATCCATAGGGAAAAGAATCTCTTTCACATTAACAACAACAAATGCCTTAGAACTAGCACAATCAAGACAAGCATGAAACTTTCAAAAAGAAAAGAAAACCTAACTAAGTATAACAGCAAACCTTGTTCTTAAATTGAGACAGAATGTTTTTAAGATGTCAAAGTTCTCACGAGTCTAAATTCAAAATAATTGCCCCTACATTTCAAACTAGATATTTTGTTTTTTTGGTTTATTTTTAAATTTTATTTTATTTTTGTTCAATTATAGTTATTTGCATCCTCTCCCGTCCCCTCCTCCCTTCCCCTCCAGGCCCCTCCCCCCTAGCCTCCCTCCTCCTCCTTAATTCTGTCCATGTGTCCTCTACAGTGATTCCTGAAAACCCTTCTCCTCATTGTCCCCTCCCCCCCTCCCCTGTCTATTCTTGGACTGTTCTTAATTTCAGTGTCTCTGGTTATGTTTTGCTTGCTTTCTGCTTTTGTTGCTTATGATCCGGATAAAGGTGAGATCATATGGTGTTTGTCCCTCACTGCCTGGCTTACTTCACTTAGCATAATGCTCTCCAGTTCCATCCATGCTGTTGAAAAGGGTATATACTCCTTCTTCCTCTGTGCTGCGTAGAATTCCATTGTGTAAATGTACCATAGTTTCTGGATCCATTCATTTATAGATGGGCACCTAGGTTGTTTCCAGCACTTAGCTATTGTGAATTGTACTGCCATGAACATAGGAGTTCAAAGGTTCTTTTGAATTGGTTTTTCAGGATTCTTAGGGTATAATCCCAGTAGTGGAATTGCTGGGTCGAAAGGCAGTTCCATTTTCATTTTTCTGAGGAAGTTCCATACTGTTTTCCACAGTGGCTGCACCAGTCTGCATTCCCACCAACAGTGCAGTAGGGTTCCCTTTTCTCCACATCC
>PVJI01019217.1:8932-31643 GCA_004026765.1 Micronycteris hirsuta
AAAAACAACAACATCAAAATTGGTGAATTTTGGCCCGGCTGGTGTAGCTCAGTGGATTGAGCGTGGGCTGGGAACCAGAGGGTCCCGGTTCAATTCCCAGTCGGGGCACATGCCTGGGTTGCGGGCCAGGCCCCCGGTGAGGGCCATGTGATAGGCAACCATACATTGCTCTTTCTCTCTCCCTTCTCCTCTCTCTGAAAATAAATAAATAAAATCTTTAAAAAAAATTGGTGAATTTTTACATAGCCATTTTAATACTGAAGATGGAAGAAAATACACATTTTTGGCATAAGGTAAAAATGCAACTGAAATGCCAAAAAAAGAAGATTTGTGCAGTGTATGGAGAAGGTGCTGTGACTAATCAAATGTGTCAAAAGTGGTTTGTGAAGTTTCATGCTGGAGATTTCTCACTGGACGATGCTCCACAGTCAGGTAGACCAGCTGAAGTTGATAGTGACAATTCACTAATGTCTAGACAGTGATTGAGACATTAATTGAGAATAATCAATGTTATACCAAGTGGGAGACAGCTGATATATTCAAAATATCCAAATCAATAGTTATTGGTGAAAATGAAAAATGTGTGTTTTATTTTACTGAAAAAACTAAACAAATGTTATAGCCAACTCAATAATAAATATATAATGTTAAGATGTGGTAAGTGTCGTTAGGAAATAAAGAGGATAAATAGTGATAATGTTTGGAAACCAGAGCAGACCTCTCCGAAGAGGTGACATTTGAGAAGAGAATGTAATGAAGTGAGGAGACGAGCTGGGTGTGCATCTGGGGGTTTGGAGATGGGAGTGAATTTGGAGGCTAGTATGGCTGTAGTGGACTGAGCAAGAAGGAGAGTGAGAGGAAGTGAGGAAGTGTATATATAGACAAATGAGAGAGGAAAACAGAAAGAGATAGAGGAAGATACAGAAGCCAAAAGAGACAGAGGGAGGAGTGAGGAAAACACTGAGACACCAAGAGAGGAAGAGGCACTGAGAGAGACAGAGGGAGAGACAGAGCCAGCGACACCTCCTTGGAAGGGAAGGACCCTGCTAGGAGGTGAACAGAGGTGTCTTGTGGATGCCCGGATGGGGATGTCTCCCACCTGCTCTCACCTCAGGGCCTTGTCCCCAGCTCTGGGGGCCCCTGTGGCCACACAGCTCACAGGAAGCCCCTGGTGTCCAGGCTGTCTTTTGCCTCAAGGGCCCAAAGCCCCCAACGTCCCCTGCTGGGTCCCACTCTAACTCTGCGGGAGTGAGGAGGCTACTGGGTGCCCAAGACCCCCAGACTCCACCAGGTCCTGGCCAGTCTGAGTCCACCTCGACCTCCAAATCCTGGTCCAGTGTGATGGCCTCCTGGAATACCTGGTCAGAGGACAGAAGTCATGGAGATTGTGAAATTGGCACTGGGGCCAGGGACCACCACAGTGGATCATACCAGACTGTAGCTGACCAGCTGGGCCTGCAGCTGCCACAGCCGCCAGAAGATGCTGTCTCGGTGGGCTCCGAGGGCCCGCAGGACTTGCTGCAGGGGTGCCAGGGCTTGAGGCTCACTCCGCTGTGCTAGTAGTCCCTCACTGAACGCCAGCAGTGCATCCACACACTCAGCTGCCCCACGTAAGTCTGCCTGTAGGGTCTGGGAACACATGGTTGTACACCACTACCCCCACCCACCATCCACACCAGGGGAACCAGAGACGTGGGACCTGGAGTTACTTGTCCCCCTTTCCTATGCAGACACCTAGAACATAGAATAAACCCATTTCCCACCCCAGGGACCTGACACCCACTCTTCAGGCCCTGCCCACCTTCCCACACCTTGGCCTCCCATTGCCCACCTGCAGCTGGACCATCTCACTCTGGGCCAATGTCCGGGGCCCCAGGCCTTGCTCTAGATCTTGCAGCCGGAGGCCCAGGCCCAGTAGGCAAAGATGCAGGCTGTCCTGCTCCGCTTCCAATACCTCCCAGCCAGAGATGGGGCTCTGGAGAACAGGGAGCTGAGTCAGTGTTGGTGGGCCAACCAAGGCCTTGCCCCATTCTCATAGCCACCACTCTTATGCAGACTCCTGCCTTCTAGATGCTTCTCTGCAGCAGAGTCCATCTCTGGGTCTGTACCAAGGCTGTTCCCACCTGTAGTCCTTCCCAGTGGAGCAAGGCCTGAGGACCTCTAGTTCAAAGTCTCCAGGTTTCCAAGGCTCCTAGAAACTTGGACATGCAGGGTCTGGGGGTCTCAACAGGAAGGGGATGATGGAGCTGGACACCCCCACAAGGAATGAGGTTCCACCAGGGCCAATCATGAAATAATTGTCTCTCAGTTTGAAATACTTCTATGGTGATTGGTAAAGAATCATTTTCTAGAGTGTCCCTCCCTCCACAGGTGCCCAACACTTTTCCAGAATCATCGCTTCATCCCCAGTGTGGAGGCCAGATTCCAGGGGAGAGAGGGGCGTTGGGGACACAAAAGGCCTGGATCACCTCAGCTCACCTCACAGTGTTTGCCCCCAGGAGGGTCCTCATGGGAAGAGGGTGTTGGCAATCTGGGGTGACCGGCACTAGTCTCAGTGTCCCTCAGGCCACCCTGGAAGTGCTCCGGAAGGTCCAAAGAGTCCAGCCCCAGTTTCTGGGCTTGATCTGGCCTGGGAGGTCAGGGGCATTGGCAGACCCTTGGGTGAGCCTAGGTGCCCATTATGCACGGTAGCCTGCCCCTGTTCCCAGTTCCCTCTCCCCTGCCCCCAGGTGATCATAGCTATCGTACCTCTTACTCTCAAAGTGCCCCTACTACTGCTGCCACCCCTCTAAGGACCCAAGTTTCAAAAACCCCAGTCCCTACCTGATTCTTTGCTTTTCAGAAGCAGGGCAGATGGTGCATCCAGCAATGTCCAGTTCCCTAGGTGCTCCAGGGGGATGGTTGAGGGGCTCTGGGTGGGGTCCAGGGCCCAGAGATGGGGTCAGGGCCATAGCTGAGGGCCTGGGGACAGAGAGTCTTTGAGGATCCCCAGTAAGAGACCTTTTTCTAGCCAGTAGTGTCCTCCCAGACATCTACAGTAGGACTCACCCAGGTCTGAGGCAGATGGAGGCCCAGGGGCAGGCTCAGCTTCACCTCCTTCCAAGCGAAACCTGGACCCAGGTAATTTGATGCTGGCTCAGGTGACAGTTGCACCACTTAACTCTCTAGCAGACCAGTAACTGAACTTCCCAAGCTCACCCACCACAACTAATGGGGTTCCAGATATAACCGTCCCTTCAAGAGTCCTGGATTCTGCCTGGCTCATCTGACACCCCAGGCCCCACACCATCTAAAGTCCCAGACTCAGTGTCCCGCAGGAACACAAGCATCTGCCCCGCAACCCCCCAATCCAAAACCAAAGAAATATTTTTGTTGGTTTATTTGAAATGAGACCTTTTTTTTTTGGTTCCCACAAAGTTATTGGGAAAATAAATAACCCAGGGGAGCTTCCTGTGCCCCAGGGTTTCAAGGTTGCAAGGTCATAGCTGTCCAGAGTCTATAGCCCAGGAAGCCTAGCAGGTCCTGGGGCCAGGTGTCACTTGCTGAGGAGGAGGCCCGCACGTAGCACGCGGGGTACCCGGCGGATGGTCAGCGAGATGCGGGTGCCCCGGATCAGGCAGGCTCCAGGCTGTGCTGACCGGCAGGCAGTGGCATTGAGTGGCAGGGAGGCTGTGTCGAGCTGGTCTACCCGGGAGGCTGCGATGCCGTGGAGGAGGCGCGTGTAGGCGGTGCCCCGGAGCACCAGTAGACTGCGGGGTTCCAGCAGCAGCGAGGTGGCTGGCCGAGGAGGGGGCCGGGGCTATGGGGAGTATTAAGGGTCAGTGGCCCCCAGAAATGGGAGGGTGGATGAGAAGTTAGCAAACTTTGGGAATCAGGTCGGGAGGGTCAGCAAGTCCCCTGAGACAAAGGTCGAGGGGCAAGTGTGCTCCCAGGGATAGAAGCTTTGGAGTAAAAAATCAGCGGGCCCCAGAGCCAGGGTTTCAGGGAACAGGAAGGGGCTGGGGGAGGGAGATCAGCAGTCCTTTGGGAGAGGCAGGAACTAGGCTGCAGTTAGGATCTCCAAGGGATTGGGGCTGGAACCAAGGGTTCAGTGGTTGCAGGGAACTGGGTGGAACTGGATTGAGGGCTTGACAGAAGCCAGGAGGTGGGGCTGGAGGGACAGAGTGAGGCAGAGATGATCTGGTGTGGTCTGGGTGTATCTGTGGACATCAGGATGTTTGAGGAAACCGGCGCAGTAGGAAGGGTATAGGATATCCAGGAGCATGTAGCACTAAAAAGGGAAGTCCTAAGGAGAAGCTGGAGTCAGGGTATCCAGGGGGGCTTCTGTGAGCATTGGGGTGTTAGAAATGCATCACTCAGGGAAAGAGGTCAGGGAAGCTGCTGTCATAAGCAGCCCACAGAAAGGACAGTGCCAAGAAGGACCTGGGTATGCCCTCTATGGCAGATCATACTACTGGAGCGGCAGGGGGGAGGTCAGTATTGGGGTGCCCTGTACCCTAGGCAGAGTCAGGATATCTGAGAGGATGTCAGGGACACCCACGAGGGAATGGTGTTGGGGCATCTGAGGGTATCAGTGTCTGCTAAAGTACTGGGGAGCCCTGCATGGTGTACGCAGACCTTGAGCTATTGGAGAACCCTGAATGTGTGGGGCCAAAGGATCTCTAGGGTGTCAGAGCATTCCAGTCAGCAAGTGGAGGTATTGGGATGTCTGTGGATATCAAGATTTCTAGGGCACCCTGCAAACAGATGGGCCAGGTGTCTAGGAAGATGTCACTCCATGAGGGAACAGGGAACATCTGGGAGGTTATCAGGGTTATCTTGTAGGCAGGTGGGATTGGGGCCTCTTAAGGACGTGGGTTGTTAGGGTGCCCACGAGTGGCTGAAGCAGTGTCCCAGGGCCCACCTGCTCTGTAGGGTCATCATCCTCTGGCTGCCGCGGCTCGTAGAGGTCCAGCATGGTGTGGGAGCCCAGGCTGATGGTGCTGACGGTCGGGTAGTACAGCGGCCCATCCTTGTGGGGCTGGGGAGTGGGTACCAGGGCTGGACAGGGCAGGAGTCCACACCTCCCACCCTCTGGGGCTTAAGGAAGGCTCCCCAGCTGGGGATAGGGAGGTGAATGCCTGGTTGGGGTGGTTTGGGTACGTGGCTGCTTAATGAGAGTAGAGGTGGGACAACAAGATATCCTGCCCCACAATGGATTAGAGGTCTGGGGGTTGGGGTGAGGGTATGTAGTTACCATGATGCCCTCCCCAGGCAGATACTGGTTCACAAGGACATGGTTGGCTGGGAGACCCCCAAAAAGACTGAGGTCAGATACTTTGTCCACATAGCGCTGGAGCCATAGAGGAAGCCGCTCAGGAACCATCCCCCGGGGATGGGGAAGCCCACCTGGAGGAGGGAAATGGGGTCCTGAAAGCATCTAACCAAGGAGCCCTGGCACCTCAAGCTCTCGTTAATGATATCCCAAGGTATGGTAGCACACTGACCTCCTCAGGGACACCTGACTCTCTGGAGATCACCACCCAACCTTCCAAGGTTTCCTGATGCCTCTAACCTCCCTGGACCCTTTGAGACTCCCAACTTGTAAGGAAATCCCTAATCCCGCAGGACCCCTACTGACCCCTGAGAGTTCTCCTGGCCCTTGGGACCCCTTGAACCATTAAGGACCTCCCAATATCTTGATACTAACCAACCTAAGCCACCTGCCCCAGCCCACATTCTCAAATCAGCCATGCCCTGAGGCAGGAACACTTACCCCAATTCTGTAACGTCCTCCCTGACAGCTGTGTCCACTTTGGCTTTGGGGCATTGAAGACCTGGGAAGTGGGGAGAGGGTCACTTCTTTTTCAGGACCACCCTCTCTGATTCTCCCACCCAACACAACATAGAGGTCTTTACTCGAGATGAAAATGGGTCATCTCAGTACCTATGGGATTCTCTGGGATAAAGTGTTCCCAAGATTTTGTTGTTTACCCTTTCCCCTGTGGAGGCTGCTGGCCCCAAAGACCACCTATGTCTACTGGGATCAAGAAAAGGAACCCAAGCTACACAATTGCAGTCTGAATCTACTCAGGGCTCTGGCTTGTATTGGGCTCTTTTAGCCCAGTAAATAGTCTGTAGCCTGTAATTTTCTGGGCTATCTCAGAGCAGTCTGACTTCTGGAACCTCCCTGTTCCCATCAGTTGGGGGAAGGAATGTGCTAAATTGGGCTAACTTAGTATAGCAAAGAGTACTTTGAAAATTCTCTACTGCCAAGATCCCAAAGGTCGAGAATGGGCAATCTTCGAGAAGTCCAAGAAATCTATACTCTGCTCAATAATCTCCTTGTTCCCCTTCTGGTTATGGGGCTGGAATGGACTATCTCAGCACAAGGGTCTGTGCTCTGTGGCTAACTTATTCCTGGGACTCAAACTAGACAGGACTTGTTAGAATAGTCCAGGGAAGATCTGTGCTTTATAATTAAGGCTCTGGGGCTGCAAAGGGTTATCCCAGTGCAAGAACTGAGATTTGTAAATTCTTCTTTCCCTGAACCTTAAAAATAGCACAGGTGGTCTATGCTTTGAAACCTTGTTCTCAAGACTTTGAGTCTATGCTGAGCTATTAGAGCAGAGGAAAGAGTTTATAACATTCTGAGGCTTGGGCTATCTGAACACTGCAAATTCTTCATTCCCCAAACATCAAAGGCCTGAACTGGGCTTTCTCAGCCTATATTTATAACCTCCTTTTCTCTAAGATTGCAGAATTGGGCTATCTCACCACGGAGAGTATGGGCTCTGTAACTTCCTTATTTCTGAGGCTCTGGGATTTTACTGGGCTATTCCAGCACAAGGAATCTGATCTCAGTAACATCCTTGTTTTGGAAGTTGGACTGGTCTATCTCAGCACAGGGAGTTTGAGCTACATAATAATACTTCCTTCCTAAGAAACAGTTGGGTGTCCCCCAAGCTTCTTGGGAAAAGCTCTTTCTGACAGGCCCAGTAGGTCCTGAGAAAGGAACAGAGAAGGTGAGGGATGGGTGCTGCGTGGCACTTTCCTTCCTGCCAAGATCTTCACTGTAGCCTCAGGGGCTCTTACACAGAAACTAGGGGTTGGGAAAGAATCTGGAAAGAGGGGAAGAACAGACCAGTGGGAATTGGGATCACCTGTCGAAGCAAATATTCCTCCTCTTCCTTGGAGATGAAGTCAGAGACATAGTAGATTACAGGTGGTGCCTAGGATAAAGAGATCCCCTGTAGGTGGTGCCCTTTGACCTACCCAGGGGCCCTAGCATCCAAGACCAGACCCTTCGCTCTGTAGTGAGGTTCAGGATGTCCCCAGACACGCCAGGGACTGAAGTAGAGGGACCAATGTCCATTTTGGCAGTAGAAAATGGGGGTGAGGTAAGGGGAAGAATGAACTTGGAGGAAGCAGTCCCAGATCACAAACCCAGGAGTCAGCTGCCTATCCCCATTCTATCTCCCACCCTCAGTCCCCACCTTCACCCTCTGCACCCCGAGTTCTGACAACCTGCTCCACCCTGAATGGTTCCAGGGCTGGGACCCTGGAGTCCTGATCCTCCATCGACACCAACTCCATGCACCTAGTCCTGTGGGAAGGGGAGGACATGCTGAAGTCACCAAGCCTCCTACAATCAGGCTATGATCTTGTTTTCTGCTCTATCATGGGTCAGGGCCTCAATTCAGCCTTCTAACCAAACTCACTCGATTTCTAAAACCTGAGTCCTCAGCCTCTCAAAAGCCACCCACTAAGCACCCACACTCTCTGTCTGGACACAGTGAGCACCCAGGACACCCAAACTCCATCCACCAAGGGCCTATCAAACTACACATATTTGTTTTCTCAAGAGAGAACATCTTTTCACAGAGAACATCCTTTGACCCCTCTGGCAATCTTTCTCAAGAGCTCCACAGCCTCCAGGACCCCTTTAAACATCTTAATTTGAGATCCCTTCCTAACAACTTCAGATTTGTACTCATGAGCCTTGCTCTAACAACACTGAGGGTCCCCATGGACACACCTCCTGCCCTCAAGCCCTGTCAGATGCCCCATTCTGAACACCCTATACCCCCAATCTGAGTCTCCTCTGACTCATCCACTGTTTCCTTAGATCCTCCCACTCTGGACTCCCTCAGGTTTCTCTATCCGTGCGCCGCTTCACTGCAGCACCCTTGAATCTATAGCCCGAAGCCTGACTCCTCTCAAACCTTTCTTTCCTGAACCCCTTTGCCCCCACGTTCTGAGTCTTGTAAGAATCCACATCCTGCGCTTCCTCGGACTCCTATGTGAGCTTCCCCGGATCCCCACCTTCAGCTCCCTCCGACCCCTATTTCCGCCCTCCGCCATCCTTAAAACTGACCGTCCACCAATGTCCCCTCCAAAATCCAAACTCAACACTTCTATTCCTTTCCCAGCCACTTCCGCATCCACGTTTCTGACGTAGAAGTCCTCAGACCAATGGGAACTCTCAAAGGCCTTAAGGGTCCGCCTTCTACCCAATCGGCGGTCTCAAGCGACATTGTCCTGCTCCTTCAACCTTGTCCAGTGATAGGATGCGCCTCTCGGCCTCTGAGCCACTGGGACCCTTCGGATACTCGTCTACGTCTGGAACTGACCAATGAAATGAGAGCTCCAGAACCGAACCTGTCCACCTTGCAGTGTGGGCCTGGATGGGAGGGGCAGCCAGGATGACTGCGGGAAGACGATTGTTAGGACTTCCTGCAGGCTAGATGATCCAATGCCCATGCTGCAGGGAGACGAGATTGAAGAAAGGACTTCCTCTTTCATTCTCCCCCAGCAGCGGTGCAGAAGCAGGGCTGTAATTCTCCACACACAGAAACCATAGAAACGTCTTTATTGAATGGGGCAGGGGTCATGCTGAGTTCTGAGACATGCAGTGAAGGGGCAGTCGTGAGCTCTCCTTGGTAATGAGGCCCCTAGGTTCGCCCTGGACTCCCTGGGCCTTCAGGGTCTCCCTTGGCTGTTGGTCAGACCTGGGTGCTATTAAGTCCTTTGGGGCCAATGACTCAGATTTGGTGTTTTAGACTATGATCAGAATGTAGGTTGAAATGGGGGCTCCAGGATGTGGGGTCCTTCACGTATAAAGACATGGAGGCTTTAGGATTTGTAGTTCCATTAAGGGTGGGGCTCATGGAATTTGGGTGTCTTGAGGTCCTCCAGTTTTCGGGAATGAGCATTCCTGTTTGGGTCTCCTGGTGCCTGTGAATAGGGCTTAAGGTGCTATGAGAGCCTGGAATGCATGCCCTGACTGCAGTCTCATCCATTCCAGGCAGAAGGACCTCCACAGTTGAGGTTTCCTGGGGGCTTGGGATTGGATTTTACAATTTGAGATTCCCTGGGGATTTGAAATTTCATGGTTTGGGGGTCCTGGGAATTAGGGCCTTAGGATCTTCCAGGGGCTGTAGGACTTGAGGGCACAGGGGAGTTTGGGATTTGTATCCTGGGGTTTGGGATCCCCAGTCTCAGAATGGGGGCTCCAAATTTTAAGGTCCCCCAAAGGGGGCAATTATCACTTTAAAAATAGAGAATTTTCTGGAAACCTGGCCAGCACAGGGGCTGTAGGCCATGTTGGGTGGGCTTCATACAAGGCACTGGGGGTTTCTTGAGGGTGCAGAGGGTAGGAGTACTTTTGGGGACGGGGTCCTGTGATTAGTACTTTCCAGGACTGTTTTGGTTCCTGTAAATTCGAGTGACAGTGGTCTGCTGTTTGTCTCTTTTTGAAGGGTAAGAGCAGGGGTCTTTGTTAATGGAGGTGGGGTCTCGGATTGCAGTGTAAGGGTTTCCGGCTAACAATGGGGGATCACATCTTGAGGGGACTGATGTTAAATGCGGGATAGTGACAAAATTCTGTAACTGTAGCTCTGAAGGTGTGACCTGTGTTTATTTCAAAGGGACTTGATGGGAAGGGGTCTTTTTTAACGGGAGAGGGACCTGTGATAAGTGACTCAGGAATGTTTTGCTGTGGTGCATTATGTGGAGAAGGTCACCATTTGGGATGATGTGGAAATCTGTTATTGGGGGCTCTGCTCTGAGGGATTGAGAATAGGGACTAGTTCAAAGGAGCTACACTCAGGGAATCTTCTGGGTAACATGGGGTCTGTATTTGGGGGTTATCATGGGGGAATCTGTTAATAATGGGGCCTCAGTGATCAAGGGCTGGCTAACTGGGGTCTCTATTCTGAATGTGTTACTGGGAATATCTATCTCAGGATAACTTGGGGGCTCCTTGTGTCAGGAGATTCTATAGGGGGCTGTCTCTTTGTCAGGTGTCCAGGGCCTCTAAGACTGCATCTCCGCCCTCAGCATCCAGGGAAACCAGCAGCAGAAGAGCAATCTGGAAAGGAGAACCATTCATCAACCAGATGCAGGGGTGGGAACATCTGGATCTGTCTCCCTCAGCTCTCCCCCAAGTATTTGGAATTTGACCTTGCTGGATTCTCTACCTCTTTGGCTATGCCTTCTTAGGACACCTGTGGAGGGTATTTTGCCTCTTCTACCTACCCCTTAAAAGCTGAAGTCTCTAGAATTCAGTGCGGGACCTCACTCCCTAAAGACTGTTTTTGGGTAAGCTGACTAGTTACAAGTTTTCCTGCCCTCTATTTCTAGCCCCAACCAGAGCTCCAGACCCATGTCCAATGGCCTGGCTACACACCTGGAGATCGAGTTCTCTGATGCGATGTCCTTTGGGGTCCGGACTGTTGTGAAGGTGCGTTTGGGCTGCATCACTGAAGGGGAGGGCAAGGTCTTGGGTGAGGGGATGATAGACCCACCTGTGCCCTTAATACCCACCCAGATTCCTGGACCCCACATTCCCAATACCCATCTGAACCTCTTTTGTCAATAATATTCTCCAATACCTACCTATGTTCCCAGTGCCTATCCAGAGCCTGATCATTAACATCCCCATATCCCATAGCGATTATCCTCTTGGGGATACTGTTTCATCATTTTCTTGGTCCCTGTGTTTCCAGTTGAATCCTGGAGATACTGTCATTAGCATGACCCTCCTATCCTATCTCCAAACCCTCCTCCCCACACTCTAGCACCCAACTCACTTGTCACTTGATGTACTTTTTTGGCTCCCACATTGTCCCCAGGGGGGTCAGTGGATCCACCAGTCCTGGGAAGACACAAGGAGTGGAAGGAGTCAGAGCCACAGAAGCCAGGGTCTGACCTGGAGATGGGGGCTGGGGACCCATGCAGAAAGAGCTCGGGTGTGGGCATGGGTATCCACACTGTCCTACTAGTTCAAGAGGGGAGTTCTAAGTGGGGCCTTAGGTTAAGGTCGGAGTTTGGGCTCACCTCTGAATTCGGGATGCTGGTGCAAAGACTCCATGTCTTGAGGGGCAGGTGAAGTACCGGACACCAAAGACAGAGCCATCATGCTTGCCCGTAGGCTCGTCTAGCTCAATACCGTACCAGTAACCTGAAGCAGAAGAGTGTCAGGATACCTCGAGGCCTGCCTCCCCTGAGGCCCAGATCCCCATTCTCACCTGGGGCAAAGTCTGTTTTCCCGTAGAAGCGTACAACCCCTTGCTTTTGGCCTGCTACAAGAACTTGGTCTCCAACCTCAGCCTTGGTTCCCTCACGCTGCTGCAGGCTGCCCAGAGATGGGGATGACAGGGGTTTCTTCTTGCCTGGGGGTGGAGGATATAGGGGTTGGGTGGGGCTCCCAGACACCTGCCCTGGGGGACCATGCCACCAGAAAGCCCCAAGGTAGGAATTCTGCCCTAGCTCCAATCAGAGGGACTCCAGAGCCTTCCCCAGAACTGCAGGGCTCTGGGTGTGGGGGGAAACCCCAGTTGAGTTAAGAACAGGGAGAACCCCAAAATCCTTTCTCAAAGCTGAAGATATTTGAGTCAAAGGATAAAATAAGTCCCAGAAGTCAGGAACCCAGAAATTGTCCTGTTAAAATACAGGAGGGAATTGGGTCTGAGGACACTGGAGACTCAAGTCATTAAAGCCAGGAACCCGAAAGATTCTTCCCTAAAACGGGGAAAACTTTCAGGCCTAAAGTTATAGAAGGCAGAGAACTCACAGGTCCTTTCAAGAGCTGGGTGGGGCCAGTACTAAGTCAAAGCAGAAACTGAGTTAAAGAAGTCAGGACTAAAGATCATCCTCTAAAACTAGAGAGTTCGGGCCTGGGAAGAAACTGGGCCACAGAAGCTGGCCTACCCACAGAGTATCCCAAAGACTGGCTCTGCTCACCACCAGGGTTCCCTCTCTGACCTTTGTGTTCCCTGCGGCCTTTGCCAGTGACACGGGAGAAATCCATCCGCGGAGTACGAGGTGTGGAGGTGACTGATGAAGGGGGTGCGTCCACTGCCTTGGAGATCTTGGACACAGAGGCAAAGAGACCTGGGGGGATAGAGCCTGGGCTGGGAGTTGTCCAAGTCTCTGCCCTCTGCCCGGTGCCCCACCACCATCCCCCAAGCCTCATCAGCCAGTCGGCAACATCAGAACTACTAAGTGGACCTCACCCTGCTTGGGGGGACAGATGAAGTACCGGACACCACCAACACTGCCATCATTCTTGCCCTCAGGTTCATCCAGCTCCACGCCCACCCACTGGCCACTGGCAAACTCCGTGGTCCCGCAGAACCGCAGTGTGCCCGTCTGAGGAAACAGGGGGATATGGTTTGGGGAGACCATGATAGATCACTGGCACACAGGCATCGTGGTGAGGTAGATGAGGGAGCCCCAGGCTCAAATCTCAACTCAGACATCACCATTTATTGGCTATATGACGTAACACCTCACTGTGTCTCCATGTCTTCATCTACAAAATAGGAATAGAAACTGTGCCTACCTTACCAGATTGTTACAGAGCTGCCCTGTCCAGTGCAACAAACAACCATTAGTCAAAATATGACAATTTAAGTAAAATTAAATTTTCATTTCCCCAATCACACCAGCCACATTTCAAGCGCTTAGTAGCCACATATGGCTTGTGGCTACTCCACTAGACAGCGTAGACGCAGAACACTTTCGTCATCCCAGAAAGGTCTATTGCACAGGGCTATTATAGAAAAATGAAAGTACCCAGCCCTGGCTGGTGTAGCTCAGAGGATTGAGCGTGGGCTGGGAACCCAACAGTCCTGGTTCGATTCCCAGTCAGGGCACATGCTTGGGTTGCGGGCTGGGTCCCCAGTGAGGACCATGTGAGAGGCAACCATACATTGCTGTTTCTCTTCCTCTCTTTCTCCCTCACTTCTCCTCTCTCTAAAAAATAAATAAATAAAATCTTAAAAAAAAACAAACACAACAAAAACAAATGAACTTTAAAAAAAAAAGAAAGTCTCCAGAACAGGCTGGGGGCTGAGTAAGGGGTTAGTAAGTGCTGACTACTATTATCCTGTAACTTTGGTCCAGAGACCTCCCAGGCCACTTTCACTTGGAAAATTTGGGGAACAATCCACCCTAGGCTGATTGTCTAGTTGAAACATTTTTTATATAAAGTTGCTTAGCTGCAGTGTGTGGTGATTACTATTGTGTGAGGCTCCTTCACCTCTCCAAGTCTCAGTTCCTTGTCCATAAGATGGGCTAACTACAAGTGCCACTTTGGAGGGTTAGTGTGAGGATCTCAGCAGTGCCCGGCACACAAAGAGCACTTAGAATGCACCAAGCCCTGTTCTAAGGACTTCACACATTTTAACTAATTTAAACCTCATACCACCCTCTGAGGCAGGCACTGTTATTAGCGCTGTTGTACAGATGAAGGAACTGATGTCCGGAAAGGCAGAATCACTGGCCTCAGGCCCCAGAGCTGGTTAAGGTATGCCTCAGCAAATCCCTGAGCCTGAGCTCAAAATCACTGTGCTATGCCAGTTTTCTAAAGAGTAGGGATACTTATTACTTAGACAAAGAGTTTCACCTCTTTGAGCCTCTTACACTCTTCTGGATTGTAAACTGGGGAGAGTGAACTCATTCTGCTTTTAGAATTGTCACATGAATTTGATTAGGTCACATACAGAAAGCTTTCCACATGGGGCTGCATGCATACAAAAAATGATTAGGAAACAATGACTTCTATGGTTTCTCATTCTACAAGAAATAAAATCCAGATTTTTTCCAGTGGCCTGCAGGTCTGGTGTGATCAGCCCCTGCTGAACTCCCCACCTATTCTTCCCTCCTGTACAGCTGGGACTCCAGTAGCAGCTCTTGCCATCTCCATATTTTTGCAGGGTGAGTTCCTTCCCACCTCAGCTCAGACATCACCTCCTTAGAGAAGCACTCTTGGAGAACCCAGTTAAAACCGTCTCTACCTTTAGCCGGAGACAATTTACTAAATCTAGACACTTGATGCTTTTCAAAGTCTTTGTTGCTACCACAAATGATCTTAACTGTGGGTTTACTTCATTGACAGTCTCTCCTTCATTAGAAATGAAGCTCCATGAGTGCAGGTCTGGGGCTGACAGTCCTTTATCCCCAGGAATGGGCTGGGTCAGGCATGGAGCTTGAGGGACACCAGCAAATGAATCAAAGTTGGAATGCCTAGATGAATGAAGATTCTCTCTGCCCTCTGGCCCTTTTCACCTGCTTGCCCTACCTGAGACCCTCTTCTCCTGGCTCACTCCTCATCTTCAAGTGATTACATCTCCTAGCACACCCCTGATTGTTCTGATCTGTACATTTTCCCCAGGTGCTGACTACTCTGAGAGCAGAGGTGAGGCCTGACTGGGCACCATAGAGACCAGGGGACCCAGATGGAGCAGAGCTGCAATGACCACTCTGATTGTGCTTCCCCATGACAGTCACAACTGCTCTGGACTGTCACTATCAGTTGAGGGAAATCTGTCTTCCCCCTTGGACTGAGACCTCAGCCCAGAGTGGAGCACAAAAGAAGCACTCACAGAACAACTGTCAGGTGAAATAAAAACTGTGTGGCTCATTGGGAGGGTGCCCAGGGGCCCAGTTCTGAGGGATGATGGCTGAGTCGTGCCCGCCCCTACCCAATCCAGTCCCTGACCTTCTGGCCATCCAGCAGCACGCGGTCTCCCAGGCGCAGGCCCAGTGCGCTGAGCATGAGGTTGCCTGGGACGTTGTCATAGTTGGGTAGCGTGACCTTTGGGAGAGCGCAGGAGAGTGGTACAGCCTCCTCCAGCAGTGTTCGCAGCTCCTTGGCCACCAGCGCTGCCTCTGCCTTGTCCAGGGACATGTCCATGGGGTCGGGGACCACCTCCGCTGGCACCTGCCCCTTTCGGTTCTGAGGGCCAATGGGAAGATGGGAGAAAGGACTCAGTGGCACAGGCTATATCCCCACTGAACCCATGCCCTGAGACCCCAGGTCTAGATGAAGCAGAAGCCAACAGGGGACTAAGAAGGGGTGGCCCATTAAGGGTCAAATCTCAGTCTGTGAATGTCAAGTGATTGGAGGTGGGACTAGGAGTAGAGCTGATAGGAAAGTTTACAGTTAAAGGGTTGTAGGTCGTGCCTTCAGGGAGGCCACGGCCCCAGAGACCCACAGCCAGGAATGGGGCCATGGGAGGGATGAACATTGAAAACGGGCTCCTATAGTACTGAGTCAGTGGTCCAACTGAGCTAATGGGAAGGAGGTGAGGCAGGGCCTCAGGGGCACAGGTGTCACCCCAAGATATCTGTGCCTGGGATGCTGCAGAGTAAACTGGTGTTAAAGATAGGACCTGGAAATGGACAGGTTGGGGTAGAAGAGCAATTTGAGGGCTTATGTGGGGCCCAGTCCTCTCATGCACTAAGGGTCTCACTTGACTTCCTTCATGGTCTCTAAATGCTGTCTATACACAGCCACAGGGTCAGCCAGGACTGAAAAAAGATACTCCTTGCTGGGTGACCCTGGACAAATCACTCACTCACTCTGCCTCAGACTTCCCATTGTAAAATAGCGCTCATAATACAGTTCACCTGACATATCGTGAACACTAAGTAAATGTCAGCTATTATTTTGTTTGTTGAATGTACAGATGACCTTTGTAATGTTTGGAGAGCTTCCAGAGACACAGGTGGTCAGGGCCCCCTTCATCTTTTGCAGATGCCTGCTGGCCTAGAAAGGAGTGGAGGAGGAGGGAATAGGGGGATAAGAGTTCTGGGCCAGGATGGCAGTACCCGCAGTGCTGGGTTGGCGCCGTGCTCCAGCAAACATTTGGCTGCGCCCAGGCACAGGTTGGAGGCAGCAATGTGCAGAGCTGAGCCATGGTTGAAGTCACTGCACGTGGAGTTCACCACTGGGAGGTGGGCAAAAAGAGAGATCTGGGTGAGTGTCCTCAACACTCTAGGCATCCCCCTACCTTCCAACCTCCAGAAATCCATCTCCTAACTGTCTTTTAACCTACAGGCCCCAGTGCCTCCCACACAACCCCACCCTGCCCTATGAGGTCCAGCCCTGCCCAAGGGTAGAAAACCAGTGAGTCCTATCTCCAATTCCTCCTGTGACCAGCCTCCCACTATCTTCTCAATTTGGTGCCCTGCCTTACCCAGCCAAGACTCCATCACTTGGTATCCCTCCTTCTTCATGCCACATCCCCATCCCCACAACCCGGGGCATCCTCCTGTTTCCAGGCCTCCTCCCTCACTGGGTCCTGGTCCCTCACCCCAGCCTGGGCTTCCCCCCCTCACCTCGTGGCCGTGCACCCTTTAGCAGCACACGCACAAGGTCGGGCACGTCGAAATAGGCCGCATAGTGCAGAGCATTCATGTTGGTCCAGCGGCTGCGCAGGGTCACGTCTGCGCCCAGTGCCAGCAGCTGCTGTGAGAGGCGCACTGCCGCAGCGGGGTCTCCTGCACCACAGCCTGGGTCAGCTTGTGTGACCTCCTCTAGAGCAAGGGCCCAGGGCATGGGGGAGCCCTAAGATACTTTGGGATCTTAGGCTGTGGGTTCAGAGGGGATCTGAGGACCAGGGTTCTGGGTGGTTTTGAATGTGTTGGGTCTGGGAGCCTGGATTTGGGGCACATGGTTTGGGGGTCTGGACTCTCACCAACTCCATGGGCCCCAGCCTTGCAGGCATAATGGAGCAGTGTCATGTCAGTCAGCCCATCACGATCATTCACATGGCAGCCTCGACGCAGAATCTGGGAGTACCAGAGGGCCAGGGAAGGTTACTCAAATGTGAGAGGGACTCCATCCTCTCCCTCCCTGGCCTCCCCAGTGTTCTTACCTCGTTGCCAATGACGTCAATCTTGTGTTGTACTTGGGGCACCCACTGGCGGACTATGGCAAACAGCTCTGGGATGGTGGTCTGCGGGTCAAACAGAATCTCCTGGCACGCTGGGTCATTGGGGTCGAAGAAGGTGAAGGCTGAGGTGGCAAGAGGTCTAAAGTCACCCCAGGCAAGCTGACCTCCTTCCATCCTGAGGCAGGGGAGGCTCTAGGTCTCTGTCTTTTAGATCCTCTCTAAGGTAGGGTCTCAAACTAGTGGCACATAGGCCACTGGCATATTCCATGTGGCCTTTGAAGTCAGGAGGTTTCACATAAAAATCTGGACACCCGGGATGTCTTGAAAAATTGGAAGACTGGGCAATTCCCACAGAGCAGCAGACACCATCCTTTGAATCGAGAGTGTCGCCCTGGCTGGTGTGACTCAGTGGATTGAGTGCCGGCCTGCAAACCGAGAGGCTGCTGGTTTGACTCCCAGTCAGGACACAAGCCTGGGTTGTGGGCCCGGTCCTAGGTTGGGGGCATGTGAGAGGCAACCAATTGATGTATGTGCAGCACATCAATGTTTCTCTCCCTCTCTTTTCCCTTCCCCTCTGCCTAAAAATAAATAAATAAAATCTTTAATAATAAAATGAAAGAAAAGAGTGTGGTAAGGAGTGGTAGCACCCTTGAGTCTGAGTGCCTGAGGAGGCTGCTAGTGCACTGTTGCCCTGACAGAGTATGGGGACAGTTTGGTCAAATCTCCAGAGGAAAATAAAAACAGAAATCCAGGTTTTTAAGAAAAATCTCCCCGATTTTTCAAATGCTGTGTAGTCGACATAAAATGTATGCATGGTTAGGCCCTGGCTGGTGTAGCTCAGTGGATTGAACATGGGCTGGGAACCAGAGGGTCCCGGTTCGATTCCCCATCAGGGAACATGCCTGGGTTGCGGGCCGGGTCCCCAGTGAGGGCCACATGAGAGGCAACCATACATTGCTGTTTCTCTCCCTCTCTGTCTCCCCTCCCTTCCCCTCTCTCTAAAATAAATAAATAAAATCTTAAAAAAAAATGTATGCATGGTTAGGATCTAACCTGTGGCCAGCCAGGGTGGTGCCCATAGGGACTTCTATCTTCCCCGATTAGACTCTGGTGAGTGTTGCTCTCTGTAGTAACATCAGCACCCAGCTAATGGCCTATGGCAGGAACTCAGTGCATGTTGAGTGAATGAGTAATGAATGACCAGATGATACAGAGCCCAGGGAAGTGCCGCATAGGTATCTCCAGGAATTAGTCTTTTAAAATCCCTGTCACAAAATAGCACTCCTTGGCTCAGAACGCTGCCCTGGCTCCAGTCACATTCAGAATATAGACCACAGTCCTTCCCACCGCCTACAGGTCCTGCACAAACTGGCCTCATCCGTCCTCTACCCTAAATGTCTCACTCATTCCCTTCCAGCCACACTGGCCTCTTTCTGTCCTTCCAACACACTAGACAAATTCCTGTCTTAGGGGCTTTGTACTTGCTGTTTATCTTGCCTGGGACAATCTTCCCTCATATTTTGTCAAGGCTTTCCAGGTCTGTGCTCAAATGTCACCTCTTCAGAAAAGTCTCCCTGATCACCCTATTGAAAGCAGCACTTATGCCTTCTCCATTTCCTACCTTTGTTTATTTCTTTATTCACAGCACATATCACTACTTAACTTGTTTACACCTCCCTCTCCCCTGCCTTCTGTTTCTCTTCTTCCCTTTGTTCTTTCTTTTATATATACACGTGTGTGTGTATATATAATGTTATTTTATTGTTACTCTATTATAGTTGTCCCAATTTTTCTCCCTTTGCCTTCCTCCGATCAGCCCACCCCCACCCCACACTAGTCTCCCTAGGTTGGTCTGGTCGGATGTAAGTGCAACACTCCCACTCTGCCTTGGTCCCTCCCTTATCCCCAAGGCCAGCATAAAACCTGGCATGGAGTAGGTGTTCCCTTAATCTCTGCTCAATTAGTGTACAAATTTAATAAATACATGAGTTCTTCTTAAAGGCCACCTTAGCCCTCTGTCTCTCCTGGACCACATTTCCACATTCCTTCACCTTCTGTGGCCAATCCTGCTTGTCTTACCAGCAGTATTCCTGGGGAGGAGTGAGGTGAGGGACAGCCCTGACCTTCTTATTTCCCACCAGGTCAAAGGCCCTGAACATATGCAGCCCCATTTCCAAAGGAGATTTTCCAGTTTGGGGGATGGATTCCCTACCCCACATCCAGATTACTTTCTTATTTTTCTATCAAACTGAGGTTAGCTAGTTGCCTCTCTGATCCACCTCTAGTGGGTGACATTTCCTTACCTTCTGACCCTCACAGCCAATATCTTCTCAAAGCCCCTTATCCAGATGTGCCCCACCCTCGCTACCTTGTAGCCAGAGGGAGCTTTTAAACACATAAATCAGACCTACCACTCCTCTGCTTTTAAACAACCCTCAAATGTTCTCTCCCAATCACACTCAGAGTATATCTGAAGTCCTCACTGTGGCCTTTTAAGCCCCTTTCAGATCGAGCCATTGCCAACCTCGCTTCAACTCCGATCGCTCCCTAACTGCAGCTCCATGAGCTTCTTTTTGTTCCCAGCTCAGTCCTGTTCCAAACCCAGGGCTCTGTACTTGCTGCTCTCTGCCTAGAACTTTCTTTCTGCAGCTGTCCTATGGCTGATTCCTCCTCATGCTCTGGGTCTCTTTCAGCCTAAAGGCTACCTCATCTGCAAGACCCACCCTCACTTCTCCATCTCAAGTTGCTGCACTCTGGCCATTCTCTATTTTTATTTCTATCTTTTATTTCTTTCATAGCACTAACTCCAACCTGAACTTATCTGATTCATTGATCTGTTTGTTATTCAATCTTTCCTCTCCTGAGAGAAGGGATCATCCCTGGATTGCTCACCATTAAGTCTCTATCACCCAACACAAGGCTTGTCACAGAGTAGTAGGAGTAGATAAACACTGCTTGATGATTAGACACTTTCAGTTTCTCCAAGACGCCACCCTCTCTGCTCCACAACCACCTTCCTCAGAGCCTTTACTTCTGCAATAACCTCTACCAGGACCCCTTTCCCTGACCGTTCCCTAATTAACTCCCAACTCATCCTTAGGTCTCCCCCAAATGTGACTTCCTCAGAGAAAACATGTCTTAACAACCTCTTGCAGTATCCCGTTCTTCACGAGCACAATTGTCATCATGTCTTGTAATTACATATTTATATTATTATACTTATTTGTGTGGACATTACTGAGACCTTCGAGCCCTCTCAGGACACAGACTGGGTCTGTCTTGTTCCATGCTGTGCCACGAGCTCCTAGCACAGAGCCAGGTCTATAGTAGGCTTGCAACAAATGTCTGGTGAGTGACTAAATGGCTGAATGATATACCATGAGCCAAAGATTAGGCTTATTCCAAAACCATTCTCCAATGAATGAATGAATGGGGTGGGGCGCTGGAATGTAAGGAAGGACTTAGCTGCTCAGACTCCTTGGGCCTACCTTCAAATACCCCAGAATCCTCCCACAGTCACCACAAGCAGAGCTCAGCCCAACTTCCCTGGCCATGTAAAAGCTCCAGGCTGGATTCCAGGGTGGGAAGGTGGTTACCGTAGTCCTTAGGGAGGGGGGCAGGTGCAGAGGGGTGCACAACAGGCTTCTGCCGGCGCTCCTGGGTGGGGCTGGGGGCCTCCGGAACAGGCTCATCCTCCTCATCCTCTTCTTCCTCATCCCGGAGTGGCGGGGCCATCGGGGCAGGATCGGTCTTAGTCATGGTCCTCAGCGGACCTTGGAGGGGCAGCCCTCAGGCAAACTGTGGAGGCAAAGGTCAGCTAAAGAGGGCACCCCACAGGCTCCGGAATCCGAGCCCACAGAAGCTCCCAGGGCCCCAGCTCCGGATTTGGGGCAATCGTAAGGTCACCCGTTACCCATTAGAGGACTCTGGTATATGGGCCCAGCCCCCCATTCATCTCCTGTAGCGTCAGGGCCCTCACTCCAGGCCGCACTGTCTCCAGATTTGTTTATCTCTGGATGCACTACGCTTGGACCCTCCCCTTCTCCGCAGGCCTCCCCTCTATCCATCTTACCTTGGGCAGACCGGGCTGGAGACCAAAGCTGAGAGTGGGGTAGTGGAGAAATGGGGTGTTAGTTTCGGGGGAAGTGATGGGTGACGAGGAGACAGACAGAAGGGAACAAGGCACGGACACCGATGGGGAGGAGGGGGGGATGGGTAGGCGGAGGGAGGGGAGCTGAAGGCGCATGCGCCGTTTTCCTCCGCTTGGCCCGGGGAGGAGATACTGGGAGGCTGCTTGTGTTTATGAACAGGGTGGAAGATCTGCGGGAAAGGGGAGAGACACAGAGGGTGGGGGTGAGGAAGAGGTGGCTACGGAAAAGGATGTGAGACATGGGGACAAAAGGAGAGGTGAAGTGCAAACAGGGTAAATAAAAAGACAGGAATGGGAAAGCCAGCAAAGTGCTTTTTGACTCCCTACCCCCATGATGGAGCCTTCCTGTCAGCCTGCAAACAGGGTAAATTTGGGCAGGGGGTCTCGTTGTTGGTGAAAAAGGATGTTTTCTATCAGTATCTGTCAGACCTGACTCCTTCTCCATGCTCGCCCTATATAAGGGGTGTCTTAGAGATATGATTGCTATCACCATCATTGTCATTCTCATATCATACTACTCACACAGCACTTACTAGGCCCAAAAAGGTTAAGCCACTTGCCCAAGGGCACACAGCAAGTAGTTGGTAGAGCAGAGACTTGAAACCGGGCATGCTGGGCTTTTAATCACCATAATCCATGGCTGTAGCGGAGTCTAGAGGACTCAGAACCCATATATTACCAGGAAAGCCCCCTGGAGTCAGCCGAGGGCCCAGGCCTTCCTGGATACATTATCCTAGCTTGGCTGTCATACCTGCCTGGCTGTGGCCTGCAATGCCCACAATAGTTCCAGCCTGAACAGGGCTGGGAAACTTTGTCTTCTACCCCTCATCCTTTTAATGGGCAGGGCCAATAGTTCCATCTCCAACATATTTCCAGAATTGTATCCCTCACCCTCTACCCCCATCCCTCATCTGGGTCCATCCTTCATCCTCCCTCACCTGGAACATGGCAGCACTTCTCCCTGTCATCCTGCTCCTCCCTTCCGCCTACAGCTTGCACCCTGTGTGCAGTCTATCAGATGGACCTAGCATGTATCACATCAGGGCCTCCCTCTTAGGGGCACCCACTTGCTGACCTCACTCCAGGTACAAGCCAGTGTTCTCAACCACAGCCCACAGGCCCTATGTGAATTTTCCCGTCATCTCTCCAATCTCCTCTCCTCTCGCTCTCCCCCTGATTCACTCCCCTCAAACCACGCTGGCCTTGCTCCTCCCCATCTAGGACTTTTGCACTGGTTTTTCCTTCTGCCTGGAATGCTCTTCCCCCAGATATCTGGTTCCTTCTTTCCCCTCTTTCACGATTGTACTTGTGCCTTTTTAGTAAAACCTTCTCTGCAATAAAGTTGCACACACACCTCACCACACCCACACACTTACTTCCCTCCATGCTTTAGTTT
>PVJI01019218.1:0-20728 GCA_004026765.1 Micronycteris hirsuta
CAAAATATAACCAGAGACATTGAAATTAAGAACAATTTAACAATAGCCAGAAGGGAGGGGAGAGGGGACAGTAGGGAAAAGAGTTTTCAGGAACTACTATAAAGGACACATGGACAAATCCAAGGGTGAAGGTTGAAGCAAGGGAGGGAGGTGGGTTTGGCTGGGTTGGGGGGGATTGGTGGGGAGAAAATGCAGACAACTGTAACTGAACATCAATAAAATAATTTTTAAAAGTTATATTGGAGAAAAAAATGGGAAAAGGAACTGAACAGATACTTCTCCTAGAAGGATATACAGAGGGCCCAGAGACATATGAAAGGATGCTCAGCATCAATAGCCATCAGAGAGATACAAATTAAAACCACAATGAGATACCACTTCGCACTAGTCAGAATGGCCATCATAAACAAATCAACAATCAATAAGTGCTGGCGAGGTTGTGGAGAAAAGGGAACCCTAGTGCACTGTTTGTGGGAATGCAAACCAGTGCAGCCACTGTGGAGAACAGTATGGAATTTCCTGAAAAAACTAAAAATGGAACTGCCTTTTCACCCACCAATTGCAGTGCAGGGATTATCCCTTATGCATTTGAAACACTAACTCAAAAATACCAATGCACCCCAAAGCATCACAATTTACAATAGCCAAGTGCTGGAAGCAACTTAGGTTCCCATCAATAAATGAGTGGATGAAAAAACTGTGGTACATTTACACAATGAAATACTATGCAGCAGAAAGAAAGGAGCTCCTACCCTTAGCAACAGCACAGATCGAATGGGTGGGCATTTTGCTAAGTGAATAAGACAGATAGTGAAAGACATGTGATCTTACCTATAAGTTGAACCTAATCAACAAAACAAACAATCAAGCAAAATATAACCAGAGACATTGAAATAAAGGACAAAGTGTCAGTAACCAGAGGGGAGGAGGGAGGGAGATAATGGGGGAAAGAATGGGAGGGGTTGTCAAGGAATATGTATAAAGGTCCCATGGACAAAGATAACTGAGGGGGAGGATTGAATATGATAGGTGTGGTGGGTAGTGCAGGGGGAGAGTAATGGGGGGGAAATCTGGACAACTGCATTCAAACAACAATTTTATATATATATATATATATATATATGATAAAATTTGAAAAAAGGAAATGAACTAGCATCTACTGGGTATTATATTACTATATTCTGTGTATGACACAGGAAATATTTTACTCTTATGCTTCTCAGAAAAACTGTCTCATGTAGCTATAATGTTTCCATTTTATAAGTGAGAAAAGGCAAACTCAAAAACAGTATGTAATTTCTATAAATCTTGCCATAAGTGTAGAGATCATAGAGAAACTATCCTGAGTCAGTGTTCTTCTCATATAACACACTACATCCCATCCTTCTTAGTTTGTGGCCATGCAGGGCTTATGGATAATGTTTTTGAATTGTGTATGTTGTCCCTGACCAGTCATGCATGGATGGATGGATACTAATACTTTTATTTCTCCATGTGGACATTTCTAGTAAATATAAGCATCTAGATCTCATAAAGGAGATCTGGGACATGGATTTAACTGGCAAATAACATTCACTTAATAAAATCTTAGTACAATCATGAATCCATGGATTAGTGAAAGGTTTTAGCCTCAATGCATGTACAACTCCTTCAACAAAAAAGCAAAATGGACAAAATGTGTAAACAGTTTACAGATGAAGAAATTAAAATGGCCAACAATCACAAGAAAATATGTCCTAACTCATTGGTAATTTAATAAATACAAATAAAAAGCATATAAATATTTTATCACCCATTATCTGACTAGTATTAGTCATAGAAAAAATTGAATAAAAATGAACAAAAATTTTAAAACTGTGTGTGTGAATATGTGTATGTGAGAGAGAGAGAATGAGACTTGACTTATGAACAAGTCAAGGAAATGGAAACACACAAGTAAATTTATTATTTTTTATTTTTTTAAAAGATTTTATTTATTTATTTTTAGAGAGAGGAGAAGGGAGGGAGACAGAGAGAGAGAGAAACAGTAATGTATGGTTGCCTCTCACATGGCCGTCACAGGGCACCTGGCCTGCAACCCAGGCATGTGCCCTGACCGGGAATCGAACTGGGACCGTCTGGTTCCCAGCCCGCACTCAATCCACTGAGCTACACCAGCCAGGCCTCACACAAGTAAATTTAAATGTTATAAACAACAGGCATAGAAGTGGGTAAAGAAATGAGAATACTCAGGTACTTTTTGAGGGAGTTTAAATTATCTGTTCAAGGCCCGGAAAAGATGTTTAAGCATAGAACTCAAGAAAAAAATTTCACATATGCAAAAGTAAGCTGGTACAAGAATATTTGCTGCAGCATTGCATGAAATACATTTATATATATTTATTTATTTATATTTTTATATATTCCATTAGAACAGAATAGATATGTGAGCAAACCATTTATACTTCTCCATAGGCTTTAAGGAAAAATGGAAAAAATCTTTAATTCCCAAGTGACCTACTTGTCATTAGACAACAGAATCATCTCCCTGATTAATTAAACCCCCCTAGAGGCAATACCTTGATCTGAATAATGCTCATAATGATGAGTAACTTAAATAGCTGTTAGGATTTAAAGAGATGGAATATAAAACACTTTTGCTTAAAGCAGATCTGTACATATCACTTTCCTTCCTTCTAGAACACCTGTCCCAAGGGCAACACCTAAGCTTCCATGCCACTTTCCCCTTCAAGGGTCAGTCAATGGATGTGTCCTGGCACACACATCACTTAGCACAAAGGCAAGATTTCATCTGTTATCTTCAAATACCAGAGTGGTTATTGAGTGCCTCTCTTCAGGGCCACAATAGCAGGGAGTGGTCAGCATTGGTCTCCTGGTCTGCCTCTTTGCTCTTGCCCCACCACACCAGCCAATTTAATGCCAACAGAAATCCCCAATTTGGGGTGCAGTGAAGAGGAAAACTGCATTGTGATACAGCATGGTTGTGAGACTGCACTTTTCTGGAGCAGAGCAGAACAGTGCAGAATTGTGTTGAGCTGAGTTGTCTAACTGATGAGGGGCCTGGCTTGAGGGCTGCCTCACAACTGTGCTGTTTTCACAGTCTTACTGTATCATCATTGAGCTGAATAGAGTGTCATTCTTCATTGCACCCCAAAGTGGGGGTTCCTGTTGGCGTTGAATTGGCACCAAGAACTGTCAGTTGACAGCTTCAACTCATTTGTCTCCAGGTCATATGTGTACATGCATAATAAATTTGGTTATTTTTCTGTTAATCACTTTCATGTCAATTTGATTATTAAATCAGCCAGAAGAACATAGAAGGGTAGAAGGAAAATTACTTTTCATCCCCTAGAAGGGTAAGAAGGAAAATGATTATAAGGGAAATTCAGATGTTAACTCCTAGAAGGGAGGACACCTTCACATTAACTTTACAACTTGGTCAAATTTCAAGCAATCAAAGATTTTAAACATACCTCCTTCATTCCCTCATCAGATTTCCAGAGTTTTCTACATTCCTTGTTAACATTCTTCACCTCCCACTGACTCCTTATCACACAGCACTATCAATTCTGTCTCCATGATTGCAATCAGCATGCTCTCCCCAAAGTCACAAGTCACATTTTTTTGGCACTACATCCAGCTATTTGCAAAATATATTACTATACAAATATTACTTTTAATGACCTCATAAAATATGCATGCTTGTGCAGACTGCTTTTGACAATTACAACAAATCTTTAATAGATTCCCAGGCTCTGGAGCATGAGGTGCTGGAAAAAAATGCCAGCTGTCCTGCCCTCTAGCTGTGCAGTCCTGGCCCAACTCCTTCTCCCTGTCCCTTAGCTTTTCTTCTTTAAAATGGGGATGAGCAACTATAGTATCTACCTTATAGGAGTGCTGTAAGCATTAAATGAATCTACACAAAAGGATCAATATCACATAAGAAAAATTTAGCTATATTTATTTTTCTTATATATCTTCATTGACATAATTATCTCCACAGGCATAAAACCCTATTTCCAAATAAGAAATGGGAGGTTAGTATTTGGAAATGTTTTGGAAGGGGGTTACATGCAACACAGATAGCAGACTGCTATCTATTCACAGTCAATGACATGGGATATGTGGTAGTGAGTGTGTGAGTTTCCTGGGACTGCCGTAACTAATTATCAAGAACTTTGCAGCTTAAAACAATAGATATGTTTTATCCCATCATTTTGGATATCTGAAATCTGAAATCAATGTGTCAGCAAGACCATGCTCCCTTACCTCTTTCTTTCAGTTTCTGGTAGCTACTGGTTTTCCTTGGTTTGTGGCAGCTCAACTCCAGTCTCTGCCTCTTTCTTTACATGGTCTTCTTCCCTGTATACATGAAATCTCCCATTCCTTTCTACTTTAAGGAAAATAGATATTGATTTTAGGGACTATCCTAAATCATTTGATTTAAGGATCATCCAAAATATTCTCTTCTTGAGACTTTAACTTAATTATATCTACAAAAACCCTATTTCCAAATAAGAAATGGGAAGTTAGTATTTGGAAATGTTTTGGAAGGGGGTTACATGCAAAATTCAATCTACTACATTAAGACAAGCCAATTACAAAATTCAATTTGAGATGAGACCTTATGTTTTGTACATGAATACATAAATGTATTTGCACTTGCATAAACATATAAATTCCTGCATAAGAATACTTCTGAAAGAACAAAATGCAGATGAAAACATTAGAAAATATTTTCTGTAGCTGGTGGGCTCTGAGGTATTATTATTTTACTTCCCTTATTATTTCTTATATTTTTAACTCTAGTAAACATATATTGCCCTTTCAATTACAGAATATATTAAAATGACTGGGGGATATAAGTATTTTCTACCCCAGTCATAGGAAAGCCATTCGCTTTAGAATGGGAACATACCTGGACCCAGGGAAGGAGACAGGATGATGGCAGAGCACTTTCACAACATAACAGAACACAGTTCCCCAAATTTCAAAACACAATGGTAAGATTAAAATGTTAAATTTTTGCATAGTCAAGTAAGAAAAAATAAATGGTGTTGGGAAAATTGGACAGATACATGCAGAAAAATGAAACTAGACCACCTTCTTACACCACACACAAATATAAATTCAAAATGGATCAGGGACTTAAATATTAGACCTGAAACCATAAAAATCCTTGGGAAAAACATAGGCAGAAAAATCTCAGACACTGCTTGTGGAAATTTTTTATCAAATATATTTCCCTAGGCAAGGGAAACAAAAGAAATAATAAACAAATGAGACTACATCAAACTAAAGATTTTGCACAGCAAAGGAAATCATCAACAAAATAAAAGGACAACCCACAGAATGGGAGAAAATATTAGGTAGTACATCTGACAAAGGGTTAATATCCAAAATTTATAAAGAAATTACAGCCCTGGCTGGTGTGGCTCAGTGGATTGAGTGCCAGACTGCAAACCAAAGGGTCATTGGTTCAATTCCCAGTCAGGGCACATACCTGGGTTGCAGGTCAGGTCCCCAGTTGGGGGCACATGAGAAGCAACCACACACTGATATTTCTCTCTTTCTCTTTCTACCTCCCTTACCCTCTCTCTAAAAATAAATAAAATAAAATCTTTAAAAAATAAATTACAAAACTCAACACGAAAAAAACAAGCAACTCCATTAAAAAATGGGCAAAGGACCTGAATAGACACTTTTCCAAAGAAGACATACAGATGGCCAATAGACATATGAAAGATACTCAGCAACACTAATCATCAGAGAAATGCAAATTAAAACCACAATGACATATCATCTCACACATGTCAGAATGGTCACCATCAATGAATCAACAAACAACAAGTGCCGGCATGGATGTGGAGAAAGGGGAAGGAATCTTCTTGCACTGTTGTTGGGAATGTAAATTGGTGCAGCCACTGTGGAAAGCAGTATGGAGATACCTCAAAAATTAAAAATGGATCTACCTTTTGACCCAGTGATCCCACTTCTAGGAATATATCCAGAGGAACCCAAAACACCAATTCCAAAGAACATAAGCACCCCTATGTTGATTGCAGCATTATTTACAATCACCAAGATATGGAAATAACCCAAGTGTCCATCAGTAGATGAGTAGATAAAACAACTATGGGACATTTACACAATGGAATACTACTTGGCTGCAAAAAAGAAGAAAAATTTACTGTTTGCAACAGTATGGCTGAAGCTGGAGAACAGTATGCTAAGTGAAACAAGGCAGTCAGAGAAAGACAAATACCATATGATTTCACTCATGTGGAATCTAATGAACAAATTGAACTAACAAGGAAAAAAGGGGACAGACACAAAGATGGTGAGCAAGATGACAGCTAAGGAGGAAGGGGAGGGTATGGGGTGGAGAGATTGAGCACAAAGGAAAAAGTACTTATATGGGCAAGGACAACAGTGTGCTGATTGTGGTGGGGATATAAGGGGACTAAATGGTAATGGAAAAATACAATAAATAAATAAATAAGTAACCACTTTAGAAAAAAAAACATAAGGCCTTAATTAGTTTTATTTCGCTGTCCCCTATAAACAGGAAGTTTGAAGATCCTATCAGATGAGAAGTAGTAGGGTACACTGATCACTTATGGGGGCATGTTGACCACACAGAATCTGCTCATGTCTTAATATTGTGACAATATAGCCTTTCCCTCGCTGTGCCTCAGTTTGCTTTGAAGTCAGGCTTTAATAGCTCTTCTTCATAGGCTGTGGTAAGGGTTAAATGAGTAAGCATAGGTTTCTTACGTACAACAATGTTGGGCACTGAGGAAGTCAGCTAAATATTAACAATTCTTATCATTATTATCATACTAGAATGGACCATTAGAGATTCTAAGACCATTTTTACTATAATGTGGATTTATATTGGTTGACTAGTTCAGCAACTATTCTGGGTTGAATTATGTCTCCCTGAAAAAGATACTTTGAAGTCTTAAGCCCAGTACCTCAGAACATACCTGTACTTGGAACTATAGTTGTTGCAGATGTAGTTAGTTAGGATGAAGTCATTCTGCACTAGGGTGGGCCTCCGAACCCATGTGACTGGTGTCACATGGAGACGGCCATGTAAATGGGACAGCAGGGATAATGCCATGTAATGATGAGGCAGAGGATGGAGTTGCACAGTGGCAAGCGAGAAATGCAGAGATTGTCAGAAAACCACCAGAAGACTGGAAGCAGCACAGAGAGATTCCCCGACAGGTTTCACAATGAGTTCTCAACACCTTTACTTCAGGCTTCTAGCCTCCAGAACTGTGATACAATAAATTTCTACTATTTAAGCAACCAGACATGTGGTACTTTGTTATGGCAGCCTTGGTAAACAAGTGCAGTTCCTCACATATAAAACATTGAATAATACTACTGAAAAGAAAGAATTGTTACCCTTTTTCACCTATTGGGAGCAGACACATATAAGGCCTGTCCATAAAGTATCCAGCCACATAAAATGAACAATAGAGACATTTATTGAAGAAGATACAAGATAAAAGAAACATTGTACATAGGAAAATGATGCCTCAGTCCCCTTCAAAGTAGGCACCTTGGGAACTCAAGCAGTTCTCCCAACTGCAGCACGATGTTCTGTCTGCTCTGGTAGCAGAAGCCATGGAACAGATTTTGTCACTACACGTTTCATGCCAAGATCCTGTGTCAAAATCTCGGAAACAGTAGTTCGTGGAATCTCTGGATCAGCTTCTAGTTTTTACACTGTCAGTCGCCAATCTTTGTTTATTGCAGTCTGCATACATTCAACATTCTGAGGTGTTCTGCTTGTTGCAGGCCTTCCAGAATGTGGATCACTTTCTACAGATTCTTGACCATCTTTGAAGCATTTGTGCTACACTTTTATTTGCACCACACCACCCACGATAGCCTTCTGAATCATCCTAATATTTTCCACAGAGGAATGTTCAAGCTTAACACAAAATCTGATGCAGATTCATTGCTGTACTTGCTCAGTCATTTTGAGTGCGAAGGCCACACAGTACACATGCTCACTCAATGGCATTGACCATCCCCAAAGACTAGTACAGTGAAGTCATTCTTGTTCACACATGTGCATATCAGCCCACTTTCCTTGGCTGCCAGGTTACATCGATGTTGCACAAACCGTTCTTATTATATTAACAATGGCTGGATTTTTCCAGATAGACCTGGTATAGTTAAAGGTAAGATGCAGGAGAAATTGACAACAATATTAGACATTAAAAGATTAAAATTAAAAACTTTAACAACACCTTGTTGCAAATCCACAGCAGTGTTTTTCACACTTGGATAAGTACCACAACTGACAGGAGAAACTGTTCAAAATATGCACACCTCCATCCCACCACCCTGTTTTGAATACAGCAGACCATATAGGGGCCCAGGAATCAGCTGTTTTAACAAACATTCCCTGACAATTTCAATGAAGTGGTCTGAGAACCACACTTCAAGAAATCCTGACCTTAACAGCTGACATTTTTTCAACAGGAACTGGAATTTTCAATTACTTTCCACCTTTCTGATTCTACAATTTAATTTTTTCTTTTTTAAAATTTTTATTGTTGTTCAGTTACGGTTGTCCCACCTTTTTCCCCATTGTTCTCTACAATTTACACAAACACAGAATTCCTGACACAAACACATCACAGAACTGTTTACTATTAGACATATTGCCACCTATCATCACCTGTAACACAGTCTCTATTATTGTCACTGTCTTCTCGGGCCCAGGAGATACCAGAAGCAGCAGCAGTCATCACTCAGAATTCTTCTAACTGCCAATTTCTGTTTTTGCTGAGCAGTAGATTGAAAAATTCCTTCTCTCTCACTTTCTAGGTCTGAATTTCATCTTCTGTATTGAAAGTGGAGGAACAGTATTAGGCAGGCGTTTGACAATGCTGAGCTGCTGGAGAACAAACACATTTTCACTAGCCACCATAGAGGCCACATAACAACCAGTTAGCTGGGGAAGCTTCTCTGGTGACACTGGAAGACCACAGCCAGAGGCAATCTCTCTAATAACCTCTGAGCTTAATTGAACAATCAGGAAAGTTAGCAGCATGGGAGCAAAACAGGACATACAACTCATTCTCCCAATTCCTTGCACAGCGTCACCTAAGACATTACAGATGCCACCTTACAATGGTCAACAAGAATGGCCATAATATTAAGTCTTCTGAAGGCTCTAACCTAAAACATCAAGTCTCCACTCATGACAAATATATTCATTCAACTTCCTGGTTACACAACTGTTATGGCCACACTCATTCCCCAGAGCAAGACAGCGAGCTTCTCAAGGGACCTAGCTCCCAGGCACAGTCACGGTCTGTCACAGCTCCCACACTTGTCTCTGCAGCAAAGGATGTCCTGGTCACCTGCCTGCCTTGCCTCGGTGGCACGCTTAGTTTGGTCCTTTATAGCTTTCCTATTCTAGAAATACTCATGCAAAAAAAAAAGAGCTTAAAAAAACTTTGTGTTTACACAGTCTTACTTTAAAGAGAAAACATAAACATCTATAAATGTGATACTGGTTTTATTTATTGAATAGCTCCTTGCATGGATCACAAGTCATACCTCCTTTAAAACATGATGAAAATATGGAATATGATAAAAAACTGCTAAAAACTTTGATATTTCTTTTTTGAATGGCGTTTTACAAATAAAATAAGTTTTGTGATGATGACACCAAAACAAAGGATTACATTTTTTTTTTATTTTTAAAGATTTTTATTTATTTTTAGAGAGAGGGGAAGGGAGGGAGACAGAGAGGGAGAGAAACAGCAATGTATGGTTGCCTCTCACATGGCCTTCACGGGGACCTGGCCCGCAACCCAGGCATGTGCCCTGATGGGGAATCGAACCGGGACTCTCTGGTTCCCAGCCCGCGCTCAATCCACTGAGCTACACCAGCCAGGGCTCAACAAAGGATTACATTTTGACTCAGTGTGTATGTTCCTCCTGCTGACCCTGTTCACAGAGAGGAAGAATCTGCAGAGGCTCAGGGCAAGTCCAGGACCCAGGAGTCCCTGGGAATCCCCAATAGGACCCTCCCTCTCCTCAGCAGTGTGCTACCCCTGAGAGCTCAGGTGAGAACTCCGTCCTGATCGGAATCTCAGCCCATTCAGGTAAGAAGATCAAGTGCCTGCATTGCCTGTTTGTCAACTGCGTTCAAGATCTTGAGGACTCCACCTGCTGGGCTGTGGAAACAATCTTCTCAGATATTTGGGAACACAGAGCTCCCCCTCTGATCTCCAGGGGTTCTTTCCTCTTCAGAAGCATGCACTGCTGAATCCTCAGCCGAAACTCAAGTCAGGGGCCTTTGCAGACCCCAAAAGCAGACTCTTCCCTATGAACTTCACCCATCTTTTTGGCAAGGCCAAGTGTGGCCTCTTAGTCCCTCATTCCTTATATCCAGAATGCAACTTCTCTGAGGGCTGTAAACTGGGACCATCACAGGGGTCATCTCATCTGTTACCCCTCTCAGGAATCACTGTCCTATAATATCTGATGCTCAATTTCTGAAACTGTGGTTTCATGTATTTTGTCTGGAAGGTAAATCCAGTCCCTGTGATGCCATCTTGCTTAATGTGGGGAACACCCTTGAGTTTATTCACAACCTAGCCCATCCATAAAAAGATAACATTCTGCATTTAAGTTTAGCCCATCTGGTATGTGACCCACCTAAACAACAACACCCCTACTTCATATCCAGCAGCAGCATCACAGATCTTCCCCGAGACCTGGCAGTGGGATGAGCCAGGACAGGGTCAATGACACTGAGTATGTGTCCAATGAACAAAACAGATCAGATATAAAAAACACAGGAAGTGATTTTAATGGAAACATTTGCTGCTTCCTTTATAGAATTTTATGTGATTATGTAGGCATTCTAAAACCATTATTTTTGCAGTTTTAGAGAGGGGCTATAAAATGGTAAAAAAGTTTCTAAATATTAATTTTAAAATATATATTTATTATATGTTTAAAACATGCTCAAAAAAGGAAATTACAACATCACAGGCTTACAAGTTACAAGCCCCACCATTTAATGGAGTATTTCTCTGTTACTGGACACAATGATGGATGCAACAACTTCTCTTTTACTCATGAAAATATATGAAGTGCCTCAGAGCATACCTAGCACATAATAGGTTACTATTTATGGAGACTAGATTGTATAAGTAAGAAAAATATCTTCACAGCATTCACAAAGATTACAAACATTGACTGCTCAGTTGTATTCTTCCAGATATTTTCTAAGCATAAATAATCACATAAATGGCCCATCTTTCTAAATGTACACAAAAACCAGTTATACACTTTTAAAATAAAACCATTGTTGGGGACCGATCTGCCTGGCAATGGAAATTGTAGCTCAGCCCTATGGGAAAGCCTATATGTGTGTGGTGGCATGCAGGATGCCAAACCCACAGATTGGTCTCTCGTGGGAAATCAGGCCTGCATTATACCTAGGTTGCTTTGTGACTTGGTTTTGGCTAAAACTCTCTCACCCTGGATTGAGGCAGCAAATGCTTGCTGCATATCTTTAAAGTAATTTCCTGAAGTCTGTGCGAATTCTCCCAAGGACCAAAATGTAACCAGACCAGTTACTCTTATCATTACCTTGCATTTGCAACATTCTTTCCTTGTTAATCTGTAGGAAGTAATCTGTAACATTCTTTCCATTGCTATGTGTAAAAAATAATTACCTCAAGCAAACCTAAGTATAATGAATGAAAACCTTCTTTGATGTATGCTATGAGAAAGTCAATAAAAACCTGTCAAGACAAGGGTCTGGGCACTCTCCTCTTGAGAGAGTGGCCAAGGCACTTAAAGTCACCGTCCCCTTGAGAGAGTGGCCGTGCAGTCCCCTTTTTTCTCCACAGGATTTATGTAGTCTGTGTGCATTTGTTTATCAATCAGCCACAACCTACGGATTCTGCAGGACAGGATCCACGTCAAACCATAAGTTCATAATCTATTTTATGAGTATTTTAGTTTTATTCTGTGATTTTGGGTTATTTGTGACTTACACTGTTTTAAAACTCCAGTCAATCTATTTAGACCAGTTATTTTATACCTTTTTTTTTTTTACTTCATGGCACACATAAACTAATTACCAAAATTCTGCAATACAACAAAAAATGTTATATTTTTTGCCGATCTGACAAAAGAATAGGTATAACTCTGTTTCATTTACATTGGACAGCTGTTATTGTGTTGGTTGTTGTCATTGTTTTAAAGATTGTGTTAATTTATTTTTAGAGAGAGAGGAAGGGAAGGAGAAAAAGAGGGAGAGAAACATCAATGCATGGTTGCCTCTCACATGCCCCCTACTGGGGACCTGGCCCACAACCCAGGCATGTGCCCTGACTGGGAATTGAAATGGCAACCCTTTGGTTCACAGGCCTGTGCTCCAAATCCACTGAGCTACACGAGCTAGGGCAGCTTTGTCATTTTTTATTTGACAATCTAAGGGAAAAGAGGTTAATGCCTCTGACTAAGTAATCAGGTATTGCATGTTTTCAAAATTCTTGTGGCACACCTGTTAAAAATCATTGACTTAGACACATCACAGTCATCCAAGCAGTACCTTGGTTGTAGATTGTCCATCATTTTTGGTGTCTTGTACATGATTCCAATGGCCTGTCACTTGGGGAGACTGGAAAATTATTTCTTTTGGAAACAACAGTTTTAAAACAAGAAAAGGTAACAAGGCGGGTGGGGTTTACTGAAAAGTTTAAAAATATGAATGAAAACAACCTAAATATTTGCAGCAATCCTGAATAACTCATGTCTGTGAACCCTCTCTATTCCTGCCTCTGTAGACCATGTCTCAGTCACAAATAATACCAGTACTGCACATGCTTTGAAACAAAAACCCATTTGTCTACTTGTAAGTTCAGAAAAGAATTCTATTAAGAGTGCAATGGCTTTATTTTCAGTGATTTAAGAATGTTATTTTTACAAAGTTGAAATGGTAAGAGAACACAGAAACTTCCCAATAGAAAGGAAAATGCTGCACATCTTATAATTTTACTCATAATATATGATTGAGGAGACTGTGTTTATGCAAAATTTTACATGAAGTTTATAAAAATATTCTGGGAAGGGTAACACTATCATTTTTAAACAACAATCCCTTTTTTGCCTAACTTGATGACTTGTTGAAGTGCAAAGTGAGACCACCTGCCTGTGGTACTGCCAGGGAGGAAACAACATAAAATAACTCACCTCAAGTTTAGAAATGTTAAAGCTAGTATGGGTCACTAAATCCTGATATATAATCTGATTCTATATTTAATGCGACCTTTACAAAATACTTCTAAAGAGACAATAGTAGAACCAGGGCTGCCAAGGTTCTCACAGCTGTCAATGGCTGGAGTCTGGAGGATAGAGGGATGGCTTTGGGGTGAGGGATGAAAATGTCTATACAATACATTACAACATTAGGAATATTTATGTTTCAAAGTATAAAATAGACAAGTAGAAAAATGAAAGCATAGCGTATGAAGTATTAGGGAAATGGTAATACTGCATCTGAGGAAATTCTGATTATAAAGAATCACTCCCTTGAAATTCACTGAAAACTGTTTAAAAAACTAAAGTGTATTATTTGAACAAAAACTGGTTTGCATCAAGTAGCATCCAATCTATCAGAGAGAAAGGAGCTCCAAGGATCTGCACAGAATGAAACTTTTATAGGCAGAGGGAGTGGGAACAGAGATGTTATGTTGGGGAAAATCTGGGCTGTTTATAGCAAGATTATCACCTCCTTTAGGGGATACAATATTTGTGGGCCTATCAGGCAGATGCCTTCACTAGTGCTGACCCACAATTCCTGACTGACCAGTTAGATTCCATCTCTGGACACTGTAGTTAAGTTAGGTCTCAGTTTTCTCACATGGGGTTCAGCACAGCAACTCTATTGTGGACCTGATGTCTTATTTTTAACACAGCAGAAAGTATAAATGATGGAAAATAAAACTCTATCTTCAATGAAACAAGATGACCAAAACTTCAAAGTACAAATGCAAAAGAATGTTCAACAAAGAGCATCTGACCTCAAACAAGCAAAGGCACAAGAATGGAGTCACAATATCCCAGAGCCTTGGCCACATGCAAATTTTGGAAAGTTCAGACTTTGACACCTGGAGGACCAACCGACTATCTCTTACCTGGATGAGAACAGGATGCAGGTTGGATGCTCCTAGGGCAGAGGGGACCAAGAGAACTGTCAGAAACTGTCACAGCACAAAATCCTGGAAAGGGGTTTGTGGAAAGCCAGAAGAAACCAAGCATGTGGCCTACCCCGCAGAGAGCCACACTTGAGGGCCTCCAGTACAAGGCTCATGGCAGCCCCACTCTGTCCCTACCACAAATTCTTCAACAAAGAGTTACTTAGAATACAATAAACTCCAAGATGAATAACGACTAGAAAAGAACCATCCTAGGACTTAGCAAAATTGACTCTAAGAAAGACAAAAAATTAAAGCAGATCTATAAAAGAGAAAGAAGCTTAGAAAGGACTTAAGTTTGTCCCATCCCAATGAGAGCTGCTCACACCTCTGTGCAGGGGTGTTGGATGCTATCTGATATCTTCCAGAGAGAAAGGAGGAAATCTTTCAAAGTCTTTTCAGAGTTACCACAACAAAGAATCCAAGACTTGACAAAGACAGTGCCAACTAAATGAGATAACCTGTCAATGTACAGATCAGCCCCTTACCTTCAAAAACATGAAAAACATGAATAAAACATTACCCAGCAAATCCCAGAAGCACATTAAAGGCAAAATTCACCAAAATTAAAAAAAATCATGCTTTTAATTCTGGGCATACAAGAAAGTTTTCATATAAAGTTATCCAGTTGAAATGCTTCATCTTATAAATAGGCTGAAGAAAAAAATAACTACCTCCAGAAATGAGAAAATATGGTAAGTATAAAAGTTTAACATAGAAATTGACAAAGAATTCCTTAACATTATTAAATCTAAGGCCCAAATAGTAAAATACTAAAAGCATTTGCTTTAAAATTCAAGGAGACGAAGACACAGAGATGGAAAATCATGAGAATAGATAAAGCAGTGGTGGTGGGGGAAGGACATAACAAGAAACAGAAAGAAGAGAGTAAGGAAAACTCTCTCAGGCACACACATTTTTCCCAGGCACACACATCATTGCACAAAGATGTGAGATTATCTATTACTTCACTGTATGTAACAGCAAAAAGCTGGGAGCCTAAATGTCTAGCAACAGGAGACTGGATGTGTCCATCACAGGTTAACACTCACCAGCACCAAACAAACATCTAAAGGACAGAAGAAAAGTCTGAAATCAAGGAAATCCACATCCAACATGAGAAACCAGAAGAAGAGCAGATGGAGCCCAAAGCAAGCAGAAAACAAAAAATGATAAAGATCAGAACAAAATCAATGAAACAGAAACATACTAGAGAAGACCAATGAAGCCAGAAGTTGATCCTCTGATAAGGTCAATAAAATTGATTAACCTCTTGCCAAACTAGTAGGGGGGAAGAGAAGACACAAATCACCATTATCGGGAATGAGAGAGGGGGCATTAGTACAGATCTTACTACAGAAATTAGTACAGAAATATTAAAAGAATAATAAAGAAATATTATAAATAGGATAGCAGTGAGGTAGGTGGGAGTGGAGCCCACTTTCCCCTGCACGCAGGTGGAACACCTAGCCAATCTTTCAGGAACAGAGTGAACAGCCAGCCATATCCCAGTATATATGAAGATTGGAGGCCAAAACTTTAGCAGACATTGAAAACTGTAGACGTAAGGAGATTGCTTTGGGACGGTATGGTCCCTGAGATCAGTGTGGGGACCAAGACTGCTACAGCCCCAGGCCTGGCACCTGCTGGGCCTGTTGCAGGATTCTTGAAAGAGAGCCAAATAAACAGCTCCCTCCCCTGCCAAACAGGGAGGATAGAGTGGCACCAGAATGGACCTGGATGCTGAAGTCACTGGGGGGAATAAAGACAAAGAAGATGCACAGGAGCAGCGTTCAGCCACTGAGACTGTGGACACCGGCTGGGTCATTACCAGAGAAACTGGGGAGCCGAGTGACACCTGGAGAGGGGAGAAGAGTTGGGTGGTGATGGACTCTGATTCATATAATCTTCGGTCTGGTTGGAAAGTTGGGCTGTGTGAGAGGTTTGTTAGGAGCGGCAGGCTTGAATAGGAGGATTTTGTTTAAAAAAAAGCTTTCAGTGGCTGTTTAGGGAAATCCCTGGCAGTGGCCACCCCCACTGACCCGGCCAAGCTCACGCAGCCGCCCCATCCACAACCTCAGTGGCGCTCCAGCAGCATTCACTGCAGAGGCTGAGGCCCCAATGCCACCCCAGCCTCCGTGGAGCACCCGCTAAACTACCCTGAAGAGACTTTGAGAGTGCCTAGCACCTAGAACAGCAAAGAGTGAAGGTGGTGTGTGAGTTGCCCCTAATTAGTACACCTCAAGTCAGCACAACTGGTGGGTTGAAGGTGTTGGCCTGGCACAGACAGGCAGAAAGGGACCTGGCAGCGAACGGAGGAACTGGACTGGAGGCTGGTCAACTGTGAAGAGTACGGTCCAGACCTGGACTCCATCCTAGAAAAACCATAGGAACGGATAAAAGCAAAGCCCAACCGTCCTCAGCATGTGGCAGCCAGGAAGACGAGCAGAACTCACTCGGCCTGTTTAAAGTTAGCAGGAGACTTATTTTTTTAAAATTCTTTTTCCCTCCAAGTGAGACAATAAGACCCAGAGGTGTAAAAGGTCCTGAAACAGACCAAAGAGGGATCACAAGGCTAACCTCAACAAGTGAGAAACAGACAGATTTCACTTTACTATTTTAGATAATTTGCATGTTATTACTTATTTGTATTATTATTTTTTCATTATTCTTATTACTTCTTTTATTTTACTAGCATTTTTTATTTCTCTTCTTTCTGTTTAGTTTTCTTTGTTTCATTTGTTTCTTTAATTGCATTGTTTGGATAGATTTACTTATTCTCTTTTTCATAGTGTATTTTTTTAATTACTTTATAGTTTTTCAATTACAGTTGTCTTCATCTTCTCCCCTCCCCTCTCCCTACCCCCTCCAACCGCACCTCGATTCCCTGCCTCCCTCCTCCCCCTTGGTTCTGTCCATGTGTCCTCTATTGTGGTTCCTGAAGACACTTTTCCCCATTGTCCCCTCCCCCCTCCCCTCTGGCCACTGTCAGACTGTTGTTAATTTGAATGTCTCTGGTTATGTTTTTCTTTCTTTTGGGGGGGGGTAATTTTTATTTATTTATTTTTAGAGAGAGGGGAAGGGAGGGAGACAAGGAGGGAGAGAAACAGCAATGTATGGTTGCTCCTCACATGGCCCTCACTGGGCACCTAGCCTGCAACCCAGGCATGTGCCCTGACTGGGAATCGAACCGGGACCCTCTGGTTCCCAGCCCGCGCTCAATCCACTGAGCTACACCAGCCAGGGCTGGTTATGTTTTTCTTGCTTTTTGCTTTTGTTGATTATGTTCCAGTTAAAGGTGAGATCATATGGTATTTGTCCCTCACCACCTGGCCTACTTCACTTAGCATAATGTTCTCCAGTTCCATCCATGCTGTTGCAAAGGGTATAAGCTCCTTCTTCCTCTCTGCTGCGTAGAAATCCATTGTGTAAATGTACCATAGTTTCTTGATCCACTCATTTGTAGATGGGCACTTAGGTTGTTTCCAGCACCTGGCTATTGTGAATTGTTCTGCTATGAACGTTGGAGTGCGTAGGTTCCTTTGAATTGGTGTTTCAGGGCTCTTAGGGTATAATCCCGGTAGTGAAATTGCTGGGTCAAAAGGCAGCTCCATTTTTAGTTTTCTGAGGAAAGTCCATATGGTTTTCCACAATGGCTGCACGAGTCTGCATTCCCAACAACAGTGCAATAGGGTTCCCCTTTCTCTACATCCCCTCCAATAGTTATCTGTTGCTTTGTTGATGATGACCATTTTGACTGGTATGAGGTGGTATCTCATTGTGGTTTTAATTTGCATCTCTCTGATGGCTAATGATGTTGAGCATCTTTTCATAAGACTCTGGGCCCTCTGTATGTCCACCTTGGAGAAGTGTCTGTTCATGTCTTTTGCCCATTTTTTAAGTGGGTTTTTTGTCTTCCTGGAGTGGAGTCGTATGAGTTCTTTATATATTTTGGAGATCAAACCCTTGTCCAAGGTATCATTGGCAAATACGTTTTCCCATACTTTTGGTTCTCTTTTTCTTTTAATACTGTTTTCTTTAGCCCCACAGAAGCTCTTAATTTTGATGAGGTCCCATTTGTTTATTCTTTTCTTTATGTCCCTTGCTTTAGGGGACATATCATTGAAGATGTTGCTGCGTGGAATGTCTGAGATTTTCCTATCGATGTTTTCCTCTAGGACTTCTATGGTGCCACAACTTGTATTTAAGTCTTTTATCCACCTCGAGTTTATTTTTGTGTATGGTGTAAGTTGGTGCTAGAGTTTCATTTTTTTTTTGCATGTAGCCATCCAGATTTCCCAACACCATTTGTTGAAGAGGATATTTTTATTCCATTTTATGCTTCTGCCCCCTTTGTTGAAGATTAATTGCCCGTGGAGACTTGGGTTTACTTCTGGGCTCTCTATTCTGTTCCATTGGTCTATCTGTCTCTTTTTATGCCACTAAGATCAGGAACAAGACAAGGTTGTTCACTATCACCACTTCTATTCAGCATAGTGCTAGAAATTTTAGCCACAGCATTCAGACAAGAAGAGGAAATAAAAGGCATCCAAATTGTAAAGGAGGAAACAAAAATGTCGTTGTTTGCAGATGACATGATAGTGTACTTAGAAAATCCTATAGACTATGCAAAAACACTACTCGACCTAAAAATTGAATTTGGCAAAGCAGTGGGATACAAAGTCAATATCTAGAAATCAAAGGCATTTTTGTATACCAACAGTGAATCAGCAGAAATAGAAATCAGGGAAAAAATCCCATTTGATATAGCAACAAATAAAATAAAATACCTGGGAATAAACCTAACCAAGGAGGCAAAAGACCTGTACTCAGAAAACTACACAACACTGAAGAAAGAAATCATGGAAGACACAAACAAATGGAAACATATACCATGCTCATGGATTGGAAGAACCAACATCATCAAAATGTCCATACTACCCAAAGCAATTTATAGATTCAATGCAATCTATAATTGGCAAAGCAATGGCATATTTCATAGATATAGAACAAACACTTCAAAAATTTATATGGAAACATAAATTTCCTCGAATATCAGCTACAATTTTGAGAAAGAAGAGCAAAGCAGGAGGGATCACAATTCCTGATATCAAACTGTATTACAAGGCCACTGTAATAAAAATAGCTTGGGGACTTCCGGCCAAGATAGAGGTGTAGGTAGACACACTGTGCCTCCTCACACAACCAAAAGAGGAAAAACAACAATTTAAAAAAAACAAAAACAGACAGATCTGACAGAAAATCGAACTGATCAAACTGAGAGGAAGTCCAACAACCAAGGAGTTAAAGAAGACACAGACGTCCAGTCTGGTAAGCTGGGTGGAGCCGGGTGGAGAGAGAGCGCGCAGCCACTCAGCAGCCAGCCAAGAGGAGAGAGAGCGCACGGCGACTCCGTGGCCAGCTGGTGAGCAGACGGCAAGACCGTGGTTTGTGGAGCAGTTCTGGCAGCACTGCAGCATACCGAGACGGGTGTGCCTGATGGAAACGTGCCAGTGCCCAGCTCACCCGGACCAAACGGGGCTGAGACTGGTGGACTGGGCAGGTCCACATTCGCGTGCAGACAAACCGGGAGAGAAAGCAGGGTGCAACCCAGTGGTGCAGAGAAATAAAACCTCAAACCGCCAACTGAAAGCACCTGTGGGGGTGGAGGCAGCAGTGGGAGGAATCCCCGAGCTCATAGGAGAGTTCGTTGGGGAGACCCACGAGGGATTGGAACTGTGTGGCCCGTCCACCGACCCCAGAGCGATCCTGGAGCCAGTGCAGAGGGGCTCAACTCACTTGTGCGACGCGTGTGGGTGCGGAGAGTGGAGCAAGCACCATTGTTCTCTCAGGTCCCGCCTCCACAGGCTACATCACAACACAACGACGGTGAGTTTCCCCGCCCTGGTGAACACCTAAGTCTTTGCCCCTTAAAGTAACAGGCACACCGAGGGGAAAAAATGGCCCAAAGAAAAGAACAGATCAAAGCTCCAGAACTAACAGACCAAGAGATAGACAACCTATCATATGCAAAGTTTAAAACACAGGTAATCAGGATGCTCACAGAATTCAATGAAAAATTATCGCAATTACTTGAACAAATGAAGGATAATATAAATAAAATGAGGAGAGATATGCAGGGAACCAATAGGGATAAGAAGGAAACAGGGACTCAAATCAAAGGAGTGGACCAGCTGAAAGAAAAAAACATCCAACTAGAAAAGAATGAAGAAACAAGAATTCAAAAAATGTAGAAGGGGCTCAGAAACCTCCAGGACATCTGTAAATGGCCCAACATATGGATCATAGGTTTGCCAGAAGGAGAAGAAGGAGACCAGGGGATTGAAAACTTATTTGAACACATAATGATGGAGAATTTCCTGAGGCTGGTGAAGGAAATAGACTTTCAGGAAGTCCAGGAAGCTCAGAGAGTCCCAAAGAAGTTGGACCCAAAGAGGAACACACCAAGACAT
>PVJI01019218.1:20828-31642 GCA_004026765.1 Micronycteris hirsuta
TAAGGAAAGAATCCTAGAAGCAGCAAGAGAAAAGGAGACAGTTACCTACAAAGGAATTCCCATAAGACTGTCAGCTGATTTCTCAAAAGAGACCTTGCAGGCAAGAAGGGGCTGGAGAGAAGTATTCCAAGTCATGAAAGGCAAGGACCTACATCCAAGAATACTCTATCCAGCAAAGCTATCATTTAGAATGGAAGGGCAGATCAAGTGCTTCTTGGATAAGGTCAAGTTCAAGGAGTTCATCATCACTCAGCCCTTATTGTATGAAATGTTAAAGGGAGTTATATAAGGCATGGAGGAATATCAACAGGGGAGTGGTAGGAGGAGGCGGGGAAGGGGCACAGAATACGTAGCATAAATAGGAGGTAGAAAACAGACAGGGGGAGGTTAAGAATATCATAGGAAATACAGAAGCATAAGAACTTATGTGTATGACCTATGGACAAAACTAAAGGGTGGGTAAAGGTGGGTAAGGGGGTGGAGGGGAAGAAAGGGGGGAAAATGGGACAACTGTAATAGCATAATCAATAAAATATAAAAAAAAGCTCCAGAAAAACTACAGCTAAGTGACAATGAGATAGCCAACCTATTAGATGCACAGTTCAAAGTACTGGTAATCAGGATGCTCACAGAATTCGACGAAAAATTGTCACAATTACTTGAACAAATGAGAAGGGATGAGAAGGAAACTGGGACGCAAATCAACAGACTGGACCAGCAGAAAGGAAAAAACATCCAACCAGAAAAGAATGAAGAAACAAGAATTCAAAAAACGGAGGTGAGGCTTAGGAACCTCCAGGACATTTTTAAACGTCCCAACATCTGAGCCATAGGGGTGCCAGAAGGAGAAGAGGAAGACCAAGGGATTGAAAACTTATTTGAACAAGTAATGAAGGAGAACTTCCCCAAGCTGGTGAAGGAAATAGATTTTCAGGAAGTCCAGGAAGCTCAGAGAGTCCCAAAAAAGTTGGATCCAAAGAGGATCACACCAAGACACATCATAATTACATTACCCAAGACTAAAAATAAGGAGAGAATCTTAGAAGCAGCCAGAGAAAAGGAGACAGTTACCTACAAAGGAATTCCCATAAGACTGTCAGCTGATTTCTCAAAAGAGACTGCAGGCAAGAAGGGGCTGGAGAGAAGTATTCCAAGTCATGAAAGGCAAGGACCTACATCCAAGAATACTCTATCCAGCAAAGCTATCATTTAGAATGGAAGGGCAGATAAAGTGCTTCTCAGATAAGGTCAAGTTCAAGGAGTTCATCATCACCCAGCTCTTTTATATGAAATTTTAAAGGTATTTATATAAAGCATGGAGGGATATAAACAGGGTAGTGGTAGGGGGAGAGAGGGGGAAAAGGTGCAGAGAATAAGTAGCATAGATGGTAGGTAGAAAACAGACGGGGGAGGTTAAGAATAGTATAGGAAGTGTAGAAGATGAAGAACTTGTATGTATGACCTATGGACAAAAACTAAAGGGTGGGGAATGGGGGTGGGCATGGAGGGGAAGAAAGGGGGGAAATGGGACAACTGTAATAGCATAATCAATAAAATATATTTTTAAAAAGACAGATAAAAAAATAAAATAAAAACAGCTTGGTCCTGGCATAGTGTATTTTTAAAATATTTTTATTAATTATACTATTACAGCTTTCCCAATTTTCCCCACTCTATCCCACTCCACCCTGCCCCCTCCTTAGTTTATGTCCATGGGTTGTACATATAAGTTCTTTGAGTCCTCTGTTTCCCATACCATTTTTATCTCTCCCCATCTACCTTATGCCTAATAACTATGCTTCTTCTTCCCTGTACCTTTCCCTCCATGCCTCCCTTCCCCCTCCCCACTGAAATCCCTCCATGTGATGTCCATTTCTCTAATTCTGTTCCTGTTCTGATTGTTTGTTTAGTTTTTATTTTCATTGTTTTTCTTTTCTTTTAGGTTCATTTGTTGATAGTTGTGAGTTTGTTGTCATTTTACTGTTCATAGTTTTGATCTTCTTTTTCTTAGATAAGTCCCTTTAACATTTCATATAATAATGGCTTGGTAATGATTAACTCCTTGAACTTGACCTTATCTGAAAAGCACTTTATGTGCCCTTCCATTCTAAATGAAAGCTTTGCTCGATAGAGTAATCTTGGATCTAGGTCCTTGCCTTTCTTGACTTCAAATACTTCTTTCCAGCCCCTTCTTGCCCTCAAGGTTTCTTTTGACAAATCAGCTGATAGTCTAATGGGAACTCTTTTGTAGGTAACTCTCCTTTCCTCTTGCTTCTTTTAGGATTCCCTCTTTATCATTAATCTTGGGCAATTTAATGACGATGTGCCTTTGTATGCTCCTCTTTGGGTCCAACTTCTTTGGGACTCTCTCTGTTTCCTGGACTTCCTGGAAGTCTATTTCCTTTGCCAGATTGGAGAAGTTTTCTTTCATTATTTGTTCAAATAAGTTTTCAGTTTCAGTTTCTTGGTCTTCTTCTTCTCCTTCTGGCACACCTATAATTCAGATATTGGAACATTTCAGGTTGTCCCAGAGCTTTGTAAGAGTGTGTTCACTTTTTTGAATTCTTGTTTCTTCATTTTGTTCTGCATGGATGTTTATTTTTCCTTTTGTTACAAATCATTGCTTTGAGCCCTGGTTTCCTTCCTGTCACTGTTGGTTCCCTGAATATTCTGCTTTATTTCACTTTGGGTATCCTTCATTTGCTTTTTAATTTTTGACCAAGCTCAATCAGATCTGTGAGCATTCTGATTTCCAGGGCTTTAAATTCTCCATCAGATAGGTGAGAATTAAGCAATCTCCTCCTTGCTTAGCTTTCTTTCTGAGGCTTTACTCTATTCTTTCATTTGGGCCATATTTCTTTGTCTTGACACAGCTGATAGGTTGTAAGTGGGCAAGGCCTTAGGTATTCACCTGGGCAGGGCAACCCTCCTTGCTGCAGCGCTGCCTGAGGTGGGGTCAGAGACAGAAGAGTGTGGCTCACCTGTTTCTCACTAAAGCACTTTTCCAGCAGATTCTCGTGTGAGACTGGGAGCTTCTCCTAACACTGCAACTGCTGTTGCCCACAGCCACCTCCGAGTTTCCTTAGATCAGCCACTCCCACACAGTCCACCAAGCTCAGCAGCCAGGCCTGCCACCAAGGTCTGCTGCATCACCGCAGTTTTTCTGAGTCAGCCTGCGCAGTCAGCTGCCTTAACAGTCTGGTTGTTCTGGTTGATTGTTTCTTTAATTACTTTGTTGTTGGAGTTCCATGCAGTTTGATTTTCTGGTACTTTTGGTTGTTTATTGATTTCAGATAGGTTGTTATCCTCCTTTTGGTTAAGCGAGGAAGTGAAGGGTCTCTATCTATGCCTTCATCTTGACTGGAACTATCATTCTGTATTTTAATTTTCCTTCCTTCACTTCAATTGTGGTCCAATACCACACTGCTGTAGATTGCGTACTTCCAATTCTTGTTATTCAGATCATATAGTTTCTCTCATATGATTGTTATTCCAGAATTATTGTAAATAATTGTTGTTTCATACAATTGTAAATATTACACACCACCCCTCCCAGATCTTAGCCCATTTCACTATCTTCTAGAACTTTATTACCATTATGGTTAACTCTATTTTCTTGCCCACTACACCTACTTTCTATCCTTTACTCTCACTATATCTCATAATTGGATCTCCCACAAGCACTCTGTTTTCTGGACTTAACTCACAATCACTCCCCCCTCTAACAAGAGTTTTATCTCTTTTCCACCCTTTATAAAGTGGCTAGTTGGGTGAAATATCATAGTTAACCCAGTGTTTATCCAAAGGATCTGCTACCTCTTTTCTATGCGTTGGTACTTTAAATCCCATAGAATACACTCCCGATATCTTAATCCATTTTGCCTTCCCCTTCCAACTGATCACATAAAAGAGTAGGTTGGAGTTGTGAACACCAATATACCTGCTGGAAGAGAGAACCTACCAATGAAGGAACCACCAACAGATAATAAAGGAAGATGGCAGAGAAGTGAGTGGAAGCCACATTAACATACACCCAGGACAAATCTGGAATTACTACTAAACGGTGGAGAAATTATCCAGAACAAATAAATGAACAATAACGAGAGAGAAGCCTCATAACTTCAGACAGACAGAAGAAACAGCTTTAACACTATCTGTACACACCTGCACAACAGCATACAAGAGGTGGTGGGCAGAGTGACCCTCAGTTAACCAGCTGGAGGGAAGGACCCACCAAAGATATCCCCAACAACAATCAAAACCCAAAGACATACAGAGAGCCAACATAAATGACATCCCAAGAGAAGCAAGTTCAGGAGATCAAGGACACTGCACCCCTGAATCTCACAGGTCTCCCACCATAGAAGTTCACAACACAAACCCAGGAAGGCAGAGTAGATCATTCAAGAAGCAGAGGCTAACAAGAAGAGCATCACAAACAATGGGAAGACAAAGAAACAAACCCCAAAATGAAAGGAAAAGAGGAAACCTCATAAAAAATGTTAAATGAAATAGAGGCAAGTCAACTATCAGATATGAGTTCAGAGCATTGGTTATCAGGAAGCTCAGTGAACTCACTGAGAATTACCAAACACCGCAGTGAAACTACAATGAACTCACTGCAAACTATGTCGACACAAAAAAGGAAACAGAAATTGTCAATAAGGGCCAAGAGGAAATGACGTATACAATTTCTGAATTGACAAACACAGTAGAAGGAATCAAAAGCAGGCTAGATAAAGCAGAAGATTGAATCAGTGAGCTGGAGGACAAGGTAGAAAAAACACCCAGAAAGAGCAAAAAGGAAAAAGGACTCAGAAAGCATGAAGAGGTTTTAAGGGAACTGCAGGACAGCATGAAACGTAATAATAATCCATATAATGGGGATACCAGAAGGAGAAGAGGAAGAACAAGGGAATAGAAAACCTGTTTGAAAAAGAAGTGATGGAAAACTTCCCTAATTTCATAAGAGAAAAAGTCACACAAATCCAGGAAACCCAGAGAGTCCCAATCAAAAGGAACCCAAAGAGGCCCACTTCAAGACACATCATAATTAAAATGGAAAATTCCAAGACAAAGAGAGAATCTTAAAGGTAGCAAGGGAGAACTAGGAAGTAATATACAAGATAGCTACAATAAGACTGGCCACTGACTTCTCAATGGAAATCCTCCAAGTCAGAAAGGATTGCCAAGAAATATCTCAAGTAATGAGAACCAGAGGCCTGCAACCAAGACTACTTTATCCAGGAAGACTCTCAATTAAAATGGAAGGTGAAGTAAGGAGTTTACCAGACAAAAGAAGGCTCAAAGAATACACGTCCACTAAACCAGCACTGCAAGATATGCTAAAGGGACTGCTTTAAGAAGTGGAAGAAAAAGAGTGAGAGAGAGACACACACAGGTACAGAGGGGGGTAAAATGGCAATGAATAAGTGCCTATCAATTATAACCTTAAATTTAAATGGTCCACTAAAAAACATAGAGTGGCTGAATTGATAAGGAATCACACACACACATATGCTGCTTACAAGGGACTCACCTCAGAACAAAAGACCCACAGACTGGAAGTGAAGAGCTGGAAAAAAATATCCCAAGCAAATAGACACAGAAAAAAAAAAAGCCAGGGTAGCAATGCTCTTAGCAGAAAAAACAGACTTCAAAACAAGGGCAATAGGAAGAGACCCAGAAGGTCACTTCATAATTCTCAAGGGAAGAATCCATCAGGAAGATGTAAACATTGTAAATATATATGCACCCAACATAGGAGCACCAAATGGAAAAGGAAAATCTTGAAGGAGTTCAAGAAAGATATTGACAGCAACGCAATTATAGTAGGGGATTTTAACACCTCACTATCAAAAATGGATAGATCTTTCAAACAAAATATCAGCAAAAATATTGGAGCATCAATCAATGCCCTAGATCAGATGGACTTAATTGATATATATAAAGCCTTTCATCCCTAAGAAGAAAAATACACAATCTTTTTTTTTAAATTTTATTGTTGTTCACTTACAGTTGTCTGCATTTATCCCCCACCCCCAACCCCAGGCAAACCCACCTCCCTCCCTTGCTTCCACCCTCCCCCTTGGTTTTGTCCATGTGGCCTTTATAGCAGTTCCTCAATACCCTTGTCCCCATTATCCCCTTCCCCCTCCCCTCTGGTTCTGCCAGATTGTTCTAAATTTCAATGTCTCTGGTTATATTTTGTGTCTCTGGTTGTATTTTGCTTGCTTACCTCACAAGTGTCTTGGCTGTGGCTGATCTGAGTTCCCCGGTAGCTGATCTGGCCTCGGTGCCTTCTCTCATGAGTCCTTATATAAAACCCCTTAACATTTCATATAGTAAAGGCTGCATGATGATGTACTCCTTGAACTTGACCTTATCTGAGAAGCACTTTATCTGCCCTTCCATTCTAAATGACAGTTTTTGCTGGATAGATTATTCTTGGTTGTAGGTCCTTGCCTTTCATGATTTGAAATATTTCTCTCCAGCCCCTTCTTGCTTGGAAGGTCTCCTTTGAGAAATCCGCTGACAGTCTTATGGGAATTCTTTTGTAGGTAACTGTTTCCTTTTCTCTTGCTGCTTGTAAGATTCTTTCTTTATTCTTGATCTTGGGTAATGTTATTATGATGTGCCTTCGTGTGTTCCTCTTTGGGTTCTGCTTTTTTGGGGTTCTCTGAGCTTCTTGGACTTCCAGGAAGCCTATTTCCTTTGCCAGATTTGGGAAGTTCTTGTTCATTATCTGTTCAAAAATACGTTCAATTTCTTGCTGTTCCTCTTGTCCTTCTGGCAGCCCTGTGATCCGGATGTTGGGTCGTTTACAAATGTCTCTGAGATTCCTGAGTCCCTCCTCATTTTTTTGAATTCTTGTTTCTTCCTTCTGGTCCACCCCATTGGTTTGAGTCCCAGCTTCCTTTTTCTCCCTATTGGTTCCCTGTAAATCTTCCTCCATTATCTTTATGGTATTCTTCATTTGTTCAATTATTTGTGTCCACCTTTCTTCCAGTTTTGTGAGCATCCTGATTACCAGTGTTTTAAACTGGGCATCTGTTAATTTGGCTATCTCTTTGTCCGTTAGTTGTAATTTGTTCTGATCTGTCATTTTGGCCATTTTCATTCTTTTTTATCTCGGCGCACCTGTCGGAGTCTTAGGTGTTTGTTGGTGCCTGGCAACCTGGGTCGCTTTTTTGTGATGTTTCCTCTGGGGGCAGGGCCGGGAAGGAAGCAATGGCATCTGCCGTTCACTGCGGCTCCCTATCACCCTCTGCTCCCCAGTTTCCCACTGCCTTTTCCACCAGTCTCAGCCCTGCTGGTTCCCACTGTCCTCTCCGGTTATGCCGCCGGCCTGTGAGGTTCACCCGTTGCTCGGGGTCGTCCTTTGGTTAGGTGCTCGTGGGGTGAGTTCCTCCGGGCAAACTGCCTCTCACTCCGCTCCTCCGCTCAGTTCTGCCTCACTTACCGGCCTGGATGTACATCCTCCCCAACTTCCTGGGTGTCGGACTTCCCTTCAGTTCAATTCTGTCCATTCTGGTTGTTTATTTTTTGCTATTGAGTTTGTTGTTTAAACTCTCTGGTTGTGAGCGGCAGCACAGTGCGTCCACCTACGCCGCTATCTTGGCTTAAGTCCTCTTTTCTTTTTTTTTTTTTAATTGTTGTTCAATTACAGTTTTCTGCATACTCTCCCCTCCTCTCCCCCCACCCACTCCAATCCTACCTCCCTTCCCTGCCTCCCTCCTTCCCCTTGGTTCTGTCTATGTGTCCTCTATAGTGGTTCCTGAAAACCCTTCTCCCCATTGTCCCCTCCTTCCTCCCCCCTGGCTATTGTTAGATTGTTCTTAATTTCAATGTCTCTGGTTAAGTTTTGCTTCCTTTTTGCTTTTGTTGATTACATTCCGGTTAAAGGTGAGATCATATGGTATTTGTCCCTCACCACCTGGCCTATTTCACTTAGCATAAGGCTCTCCAGTTCCATCCATGCTGTTGCAAAGGGTATAAGCTCCTTCTTCCTCTCTGCTGTGTAGAATTCCATTGTGTAAATGTACCATAGTTTCTTGATCCACTCATTTGTAGATGGGCATTTAGGTTGTTTCCAGCATCTGGCTATTGTGAATTGTACTGCTATGAATATTGCAGTGCATAGGTTCTTTTGAATTGGTTTTTCAGGGCTCTTAGGGTTTAATCCAAGTAGTGGAATTGCTGGGTCGAAAGGTAGTTCCATTTTTAGTTTTCTGAGGAAATTCCATACTGTTTTTCACAATGGCTGCACCAGTCTGCATTCCCAACAACAGTGCAGTAGGGTTCCCTTTTCTCCACATCCCCTCCAACAGTTATCTGTTGCTTTGTTGATGATGGCCATTCTGACTGGTGTGAGGTGGTATCTCATTGTGGTTTTAATTTGCATCTCTCTGATGGCTAATGATGTTGAGCATCTTTTCATATGAATCTGGGCCCTCTGTATTGTAGTGTCTGTTCATGTCTTTTGCCCATTTTTTAAGTGGGTTTTTTTGTCTTCCTGGAGTGGAGTCAAATGAGTTCATTATATATTTTGGAGATCAAACCCTTGTCCGAGGTATCATTGTCAAATATATTTTTTCATACTGTTGGTTCTCTTTTTCTTTTAATACTGTTTTCTTTAGCCCCACAGAAGCTCTTAATTTTGATGAGGTCCCATTTGTTTATTCTTTCCTTTATGTCCCTAGCTCTAGGGGACATATCATTGAAGATGTTGCTGTGTGGGATGTCTGAGATTTTCTTACGGATGTTTTCTTCTTGGACTTTTATGGTGTCATGACTTATATTTAAGTCTTTTATCCACCTTCAGTTGATTTTTGTGTATGGTGTAAGTTTCTGCTTGAGTTTCATTTTTTGCATGTAGCCATCCAGATTTCCCAACACCATTTGTTGAAGAGGCTATTTTTATTCCTTTTCATGCTTCTGCCCCCTTTGTCAGAGATTAATTGCCCGTAGAGACGTGGGTTTATTTCTGGGTTCTCTATTCTGTTCCATTGGTCTATCTGTCTGTTTTTATGTCAGTACCAAGCTGTTTAGATTACAGTGGCCTTGTAATATAGTTTGATATCAGGAATTGTGATCCCTCCTGCTTTGCTCTTCTTTCTCAAAATTGCAGCTGATATTCGGGGTCGTTTATGGTTCCATATAAATTTTTGAAGTGTTTGTTCTATATCCATGAAATATGCCATTGGTACTTTGATAGGGGTTGCATTGAATCTATAAATTGCTTTGGGGAGTATGGACATTTTGATGATGTTGATTCTTCCAATCCATGAGCATGGTATGTTTCCATTTGTTTGTGTCTCCCATGATTTCTCTCTTCAGTGTTGTGTAGTTTTCTGAGTACAGGTCTTTTATCTCCTTGGTGAGGTTTTTCCCAGGTATTTTTTTGTTGTTGTTGCTATATCAAATGGGATTTTTTTCCTGATTTCTGTTTCTGCTGTTTCACTGTTGGCATACAAAAATGCCTTTGATTTATGGATATTGACTTTATATCCTGCTGTTTTGCCAAATTCAATTATAGATCGAGTAGTTTTTTGGTGGAGTCTATAGGATTTTCTAAGTATACTATCATGTCGTCTGCAAACACCGACAGTTTTGTTTCCTCCTTTCCAATTTGGATGCCTTTTATTTCCTTTTCTTGTCTGATTGCTGTGGCCAAAACTTCCAGTACTATGTTGAATAGAAGTGGTGACAGTGGGCAACCTTGTCTTGTTCCTGATCTTAGTAGGAAAGATTTTAGTTTTTGTCCATTGAGTATAATGTTGGCTGTAGGTTTCTCATATATGGCCTTTATTATGTTGAGGAATGCTCCCTCTATTCCCACTTTTCTAAGTGTCTTTATCATAAATGGATGCTGTACCTTATTGAATACTTTTTCTACATCTATTGAAATGATCATGTGATTTTTTTCTTTGCTTTTCATTATGTGATGTATTATGTTTATTGTTTTGTGAATGTTGTACCATCCTTGCATCCCTGGGATGAAACCCACTTGGTCATGGTGAATGATCTTTTTGATGTATTGCTGGATGCGGTTTGCTAATATTTTGTTGAGGATTTTAACGTCAATGTTCATCAGCGATATTGGCCTGAAGTTTTCTTTCTTTGTTGTGTCTTTTCTGGTTTTGGGATTAGGATAATGCTGGCATCATAAAAGGAGTTTGGGAGTCTTCCATCATTTTTAGTTTTTTGGAATAGTCTGTGAAGGATAGGTGTTAGTTCTATGCTTTGTATAAATGCTTTGTAGAATTCTCCTATGAAACCTTCTGGTCCAGGGCTTTTGTGTGTTGGAAGTCTTTTGATTACTGCTTTAATTTCATCCGCTGTTATTGGTCGGTTCAGGCTTTCTGTTTCTTCCTTATTGAGTTTTGGAAGATAATATTTTTCTAAAAATTGGTCCATTTCTCCTAGGTTTTCATATTTCTTGCCATACAGTTCTTCATAGTAGTGTCTTACAATCCTTTGTATTTCTGTGACATCAGTTGTAATATCTCCTCTTTCATTTCTGATTGAGTTTATTTGGGTCCTCTCTCTTGTTTTCTTGATGAGCCTGCTTAAAGGCTTGTCTATTTTGTTTATCTTTTCAAAGAACCAGCTCCTGGATTCATTGATCCTTAGAATTGTCCTTTTAGTCTCTATGTCATTTAATTCTGATCTGATCTTGGTTATTTCCTTCCTTCTACTTGCTCTGGGTTGTCTTGCTGTTGTTCCTTGAGTTCTTGTAGGCATAGGGTTAGGTTGTTTGTGTAAATTGCTTCTTTTTTTTTTTTTTTTTAGGTAGGCCTGTATCGCTATGG
>PVJI01019219.1:0-31535 GCA_004026765.1 Micronycteris hirsuta
GGGGGAAAGAAGGGGGGAAATGGGGCAACTGTAACAGCATAATCAATAAAATATAGTTAAAAAAAATCTCACACACAGACACGCTGGACTAAGAGGCTAGACTGGGGCCATGCGACTCTTCCCTTATCTCCTGGGAAAGAGCCTGAGCCTTGGGTCCAGGGGTTTTTATTGAAGATTTGGGGCACAGAGCATCAGATTGGTCTTCATTAACTTATGCATATATTGTGGATTCAAAATAGGTGGTAGACGGATACAGAAAGATACATCAAAGGGGTAGATAAGCAAATTGAGGAACAGCAAGCTGGGGCTGTTTACTCAAGAACCATAAACATTTTGTCAGGAAAGATCCTGGGCATTCATTAGCATAAGCCCTTTGATCCAGTGGGGAGAGACTCAGCAAGGCAGTAAATCTTAAGAAATATTTTAGCCAAATTCCCCTTCAAAGAATTCTTTCTCCACGGACATGAATCTGCACATGCCGACTTGAGCCATCTTACATGCTGGAGTCTTTACTCACACGCATGGAATCCCAGGGCTACGCTTCATCATGCGTAAAAAAGAATCCCTTTACCCTGCCCCCTGCAGTTCAGGCTCTGGGGGAAAGACCCACAGAACAGGTCAGCTCCTCAGAAAAGCCACCATCCGGGTCATCTCACCCCCCCCAACCCCCCGCTCCCCTGCTCCTCATCCCACGTCCACACACCCTGCACCCTCCTGCTCTTGGTCCATCACCACCTGCTCTTGGCACAGGTGTGGCGCAGTTGGCTGGGTGACACCCCACAAAGTGAAAGGTCGCCAGTTCCGTTCTCAGTTGGGGTTCATACCTGGGGTGCAGGGTCAGTCTCCCGTTGGGGCGTGTGTGAGACACAACTGAGGAATGTTTCTCTCTCGTGTCCATTTTTTGTTTCCTTGCTTTCTCACTTCCTTTTCCTCTCTCTAAAAATAAATTAATTAAATCAAATTTTTTAAAACAAACTTGTTCTTGCCTCCCTGTGTCTGCACGCACAGACCCACCTGAAATGCCCTCTCCCCTCTCCCCGCAAACCTGCTTTTTCTTCTTTGCAGCCACCTTATTGGTCGTCCTGCCACAAGGTCCCCTCAGCCCTCACAGGGGACACTGTGGGCCCCTCTGAACTCCCACCTCCGACTCCTCTCCTTTGTGCTGTGACACATCCAGGAGCACTTTCCTGTGCTCATGTCATGTGTCCTGTGGATCCCTGAGTTCCTGAGAGACAGGCAGGATGAGACTGATGTGCTTCTCTGTGGCCCCGTCCCTGCTCCACAAGCCCTGGCCCAGGAAAATGGTTGTGCATATCAGAGAGTGAGCACAGGGAAGAGGGGGATAAATGGGGGGGGCACTGCTTCTGCCCCCAGCAACTATTATGCATGGGCCAAGGGTGTAAAGACATGCACATTTACATAAACTCACTGTGTATTAGTGCAAGTTTTTACAAGATAATGTGTGGGTTTCTCTCCTAACTTTTTTATTGTTTTAAAATAAAATTCGCATAACCTAATTTTCATTTTTTAGCCCTTTTGAAGTCTGGGGCCAGAGAAATGTGGCCCTTCTGGTTCTACCAGAGTTCTGTGCTATGGGATAGACCCAGGGTGACCAGGGTCCTGCACTGACTGTCACTGCAGGGGAAAGGTCACAGCCCATGTCTGCCCAGGGTTCCTGTCCACAGCACTAATCCGAACCCTGGTCAATTGCCTGGCCTCAGGCTATCTGAGGGTGCAGGTCCCCTCGTGTCCACCAGAGGGCGATATGGGGACACACATGGGGTCTGTCTCACCTCCACACCTGCCCATCCCTTGTCCCCCTGACACACACACACACACACACACACAGAGGGAACTGCTAGACTCACTGACCCACAAATGTCCTCCACTGCCTGATCGTGGAGCCAAACGCAACTTTAGAAGGAGGGTGACCACCATCCTTGGACAAAACAATAGACATACCTTTGCTGGAATGATGATCCTGCCCCAGGAGAAGTGACATCTGTCTCCACATGCACCTCCTGGGAGAGCTGAGCTGAGGGACACATGTCCTGTCTGAATGGGGTCGGGGTGAGTCTGCTCCACATGCAGACATGGCAGCGTCCCTGCTCCTTGCTCTCTCCCCACAGGTGAACAGGCCCGAAGAGCCTCAGCACTTCCTCCCTGCTGGGGCCACCATGGGCACCGGGACTCGGGTCCAGGCTGGGCTCCCTCTGACACAGACCTCTTGGGTGTCTCTGTTCCCAGAACCTTGTGGGGCCCTTCTTCAAACCAGGCTCCCCTCTGTCTGCCTCCTCCTTTGCTTGGTGGTAGGGCAGGGGGTTCCCCCCTCTGCAAAGGGCTCTCCCTTCTTGTCCTCCTCCCTCATCCCCAGGTCCATGATGCTGTCCTGCACTCATGTAAAGAGGGTGGCTTTCCACTGGGCCTTGGACCAAGGCAGCCCCAGCCACCAGCATGTCCCCAACCCCAGTCCAGGAAGCAGCTGATGGGGGGGGGTCCCAAGGACACCCATACCCTCCGTCTCTGGTCTCCATGCACTGCGACCCCTGTCACCTGGGCCGAGCTCCCTTCGAGTCCAGAGCTTCAAGTCCTGAGGTAGCGAGGCTAAGAGGCAGCACTCAATGATCAAAGGCAAGTGGGCCACGGTCACCATGATGGACAGGAGAGCAAAGCAGTGATCAGAATGGTCTGACTCTCAGAGACTGGGGCCTTTGGCTAGTTGAGCCTGGTATTCCTAGAATTAAAGAGATAGGAAGTCTGCTAAATTCTCTCTAGATTTGTATACACAGAAGAGCTCTAGGTCAAGTGAACAGAAGTTCTAACTTGAACTGTAGGAACAGAGTGTTGCGGCCCCTCAATCAGTTCCCGGACTTGGCCAGTTCCCAGACCCAGAGCCCTTGAATGACAAGTAGGCTGGGTCCCCTTGAGGAAAGACCCCAGTACAGGACCTGAATTTACACTGTTATTCTTTCTCCCCGTCTTTCCCAAAGAGACCGGTAGACTTTTACCAGGGTGTTGGTGCACTGGGGAAAAAGAAGCAATCTGACCTTTGGGGACCACGGGGCACTGGCTCTGAACTGACACTGACTGCAGGACACCTAAAGTGACACAGTGGCTCCCAGTGTGGGAGCTTATGGAGGCCAGGCGAGCAATGGAATTTCGGCTCGTCCCCATCTCCCAGGAGGCCCAGTGGGTACCCACGTCCACGCTGTGGTGACTTCCCCAAGTCCGGAGTGCGTAACTGGAAACTGTGTCCCCCACAGCTGGCAGAACCCCCACATTGCTCCCCTGACCTGTGGGGTGAGGGCTGTTATGGTGGCAAAGGCCAGTGGAGGCCACTGGAATGGCCTCTGCCAGGAAAATACAAACCAAGTGCAGCACCGCGTTCCTGGCGGGAGTGCTCAGATCGGTGCCACCGTCAGGGACGGGCGGTTTCCGAGGTTGTGATTCCCTCCACACCTCCGTTCACCTCTGACCTCTGCGGGAGAGGCGGGGCTTGGAGAATGGGAATAGTCACGCGTTGCTTAATGAAGGGGATACACTCTGAGAAATGGGACATTATGCCACTTTGTCTCTGTGCAAACACGCAGCGAGCACTACACAGACCGAGACGGTGGAGACAACCGCACGCCCAGGCCGTGCGGCGCCGCCTGCTGCTCCCGGGCCACAGCCCGGGCAGCCTGTCACTGCACAGAACGATGTGAGACCGAGTCAGGCACCAGGGACAACGGCGCGATCAGGACATACGGACAACACAAGACGTGCGAGGCTGTTGCCAGGGCAACAGGGCACATGGGTTAGAGAACACTTTTTGTTGTAAGTAGAAAGAGCGCACTCTACAATGACACTTAAAAGTGTGCGGCAGTAAATACAGAAACAGTACCATAGTTATCACCATTGTTCTGTGCTGCGCATAATGGCACGTGCTGTCCTTGTGCGTGACCGGCAGCGCAGGCCGCTCGCACCAGCATCACCACCAACGCGGGGCGCGCCACCGCAGTACCGCAGCCACGGCGTCACCAGGCGATCGGAATCTTCCAGATCCGTTAGGATCTTATGGGACCACGGCCGTGTGTGCCATTCACTGTTGACTGAAACATCCCTACAGGGGAGGGGCACAGCGACACATTTCTTCCAAGGTGAAGGGTGAGTCGTTGCATCTGGTTCCTCTTACAGCCCTCCGTGCCCACTGGCCTCTGAACTCTGAGAGAACATACTCCTCCTCACTGAGGTGTGCTGCTCTGGCCCACTTACCAAGTGACCCAGACGCTGCTGGTTCTGAATGGCACCGGCACACAGGAAGGCTCTGCAACAGGCCTGCACTATGCGACATGCCCACCATCTGGGCCACATGACCCTGCAGGTCCCGTGGGGCTGAGGGGTCAGTTGCAGATGGGTCTGGCAAGTCCACATGAGTGATGTAGGCCCTTGGGATTTTTTTTTTTAAGATTTTATTTCTTTATTTATAGACAGCAGGAAGGGTGGAGAAAGAGAGGGAGAGAAACATCAATGTGTGGTTGCCTCTCACACGTCCCCTACTGAGGACCTGGCCCAGAACCCAGGTGTGTGCCCTGACTGGGAATCGAACTGGTGACCCTTTGGTTAACAGGCCCACATTCAATCCACTGAGCCACACCAGCCAGGGTGCCCCTTGGCATTTTTGAGCAAAACCCTGCTGTCCTCCAAGGGTAATTGCTCTGTTTTTGAGGAACGACCTTCGCAGAGACTGATGCTTGACCATGGGCCACCACATCGCCATGCAACCTGAGCTGCCTGTGCACCAGGAAAAGGAAATAATCAGAGCTTTTGGAGGTTACTGCATACGGGCTCTGAACTGACACTGGCTCGTCCATGAGCTGGGCGCTGTCGGACACACTGAGCCCTGACTCTGGGACACACAGCGGCACTCCATCACCCACAGAAGTGCTGTGTGCACCGTGCAGCCTTCGCAGGCCCTGAGGGCACAGGTAGGTACGTGAAGAAGCAGCTCAAACACCCATGGTCCCCTCTGCTATACACGGCCCTCCCTCCCGGCCACACAGACGGGGAAAGAGAAAACTGGGCCTGGCTTACAGGTGGTCTGTGTGCCATGCAGGCGCCACTGAACAGCAAGCAGCTGCCACACTGCGGCCCCTCTCTGGGACATCCCTGAGAACCGTGTGGGAGGGAAACGCTCTTGGAGGGCAAAGCTTCAGGCAGTGAAACTCACTGGTCGTTTGGATTGGAAGGAGAAAAGGCCGGATGTGTGATTACACACCAACGCATGGGCTGTGGGCAATGGTTGGGCGAATGGTCTGGGACTTGAACGTGATTGGAAAACGGAGGAGAAGGAGGCCTGGGGAAGACGTGTGAGCACAGTCTTCTCCAAATGCTCACCATTGGCCTCAGGGAAGGAGGGTTAATGATCAAGTAGGTGGCACAACCTGCTCTGTAGGGAGGTATCGCCGTCCCTGTCATCACCTGGGGACTCAGGAACAAAGTGGCCATGGTAGCAGCAATGGAGGGCATGCATGGGCTCAGCAACATGGACTTGCAGCCACCAACACCAGCCTGGCTGTGGACACCACTGAGTGCCCCATCTGTCCCCTCAGAGGCCAACACGGGGCCCCTGACAGACACCACTCCCCGGGGTGACCAGCAGCTATTTGGTGCAGGTGGATCACCCTGGACCACTTCCTTCATGGAGCAGGAGTGTTTTATCCTCATTGGAAGAGAGACTTGCTCTGGGCACAGACTGGCCTTCCCTGCACACGTGCTGCTGCAGAAGCTGCCGTCCATGGACCACAGGGGGCTGTCCTGCACCACGGCCCCCACAGGGCACTGCTGCTGACCCAGGGCCTCACTTCACCGCACATGAAATGCAGCAGTGGGTTCCTGCCCATGGAGGGCCCTGGTCCCACCATCCTCAAACAGCTGGCTCGACAGAGAAGTGAAACGGCCTTCTGGGGACTCGGTGACAGCACCAGCTGGGTGACCGCACCTTGCAGGGCTGGGGGGAACTGCTCCAGGAAGCCACATATGCTCTGAACAGGTGACGCTGCTTCTCCCAGAGCCAGGAATCACAGATCCAGGGATCTGGGGGTGGAACAGGAGAGATATCACTCATTCTTATCTCTAAGGATCCCCCAGCACACACTCTGCCCCTGTGCCCAAGGCACCATGCTCTGCCGGCCCGGAGGGCTTCGTTCTGGTAAATGAGAAACGCTTTCACCAGAGTCACAGCAATGGCTCCATGGACACATCAGGGCCCCTTGCTCTCCAGCTCTCCAGGCAGTGCAGCACTTCAGAAAGCACCAACCCCAGCGCCATCCTTCCTGCCTCATTGTGACCAGGGCTCAGAGCAAATGAGAGGCTGCTGAGCACAGAGATGGTGAAGGGGCAGCAACCCCAAGGACAGCTGCCTGGAATGGGAGCAGGGGAGGCACTGGCTGAGGCTGCCCACAGAGGCCCAGAGAAAAAGTGGTGCAGGACAGAAACCCAGGAAGGGGAGGGGGGGGTGAGGCACACAAGCATTAGGGGGCTCTGCCTGGACCCTGGGTGGGACTGGGTGTGTGATGCAGTCTCAGGACCAGGACTTCACCGTCACAGCCCATGTGACAGAGAGCACCACCCACAGCCCTGGATCGACGTGGACCCTGCTCCTGACAGCTCAGCGGTGGGCACAGGGCGTGCGTGAGGCCCAGGTCATGACGAACTGCACAGGAAGCAGCTCCACTCACCTGATCAGGAGCACAGAGAAGTGTGTTGTGCTGTGTGTCCCCAGAACCAGGGTCCCTGTCCTGGGCGCCAGGAACTAGGAGTGAGAGGATGACTCGTCCATCCTGTCCCCTCTGCTCCCCTGACAGTCCTTCCCCTCTTGACACACTGGTTCCTGCTCCTCCTTCTCCCCACAGACCCCACCACCCAGCACTCCACCCAGGGCACCCTCAGCGTGACCCACTGCAGACAAACACAACCTGATACACATTCCTGAAATGTGAGCCTGGTGACATCCCACTGAGGGAAGAGCCAGGGCCGACGTACTTACAGGAACAGGGACTAGGCTTCACGGACCTGGAACATGACAGAGCATGAACATGGTATGTTTGACACACATGAAATGAGTAGGGACTGATGTCAGATAATACTGATGACTGCTACACTTCCATCCCTGTCCACCAGAGGGCAGCAGAGATACTCTGCAGCCGGGAGCCACCCTAGGGTGCTCATGATCTCCCCCCCTCCACCCCCCATACCCCCAATCAGCAGCACCCACAGCCCAGCAGGGTCTGACCCTCACCAGCATCCCACAGTCCACAGTCCTCTTCACTCTCCATTCTCCCCACACTGGACTCTGTCAGCTCCTCCATCCAGCCAGGCATTTGCCCAGCAAAGGTCGGCCCTCTGCAGGCAGCTGCTCTCAACACCCTCCACGTCCTTCCGGGGGTGAATGCCCACTCATGCTTCAGTCACAGCCAAAAGGCCACTTTCTCAGAGGGGCACTCTGAGATCCCCAGACCAGCTGAAACTCACGTGCATGCTCCAGACGTACCAGACGCTTGCCCTTCACGGCCTGTCTCTCAATAATTAACTCCTTCATTCCATGATTTCACTGAGTGACGGTCTCTCTGTTACAAAATAAACTCCATGAGCACAGTGCCACGTGTGTTCTGTTCTCTAGACCAAACGCAGGGCCTGACACATCACAGAAGCTCAGTAAATGCTCACTAAATGGATGAAGAAACCACACAATAGATATGTCACCCGTGTGACACCTGGGGTCACAGCATGTTCCTTAAACACAAAGGCACTGCTGACAGCAGGGGCAGAAGCCACCAACTGCCCGTGACTGCCACTGCCCGGCCTGTACTCCTTGTAGAGTCATCACAAAGGACAGGGACCTCCTAACAGTGAGGGGCTAGAACCCCTTCATTCCCAGGAAACCATATTCCTCCCCAGCTCCACCCTGTGAGTGATGTCTCCTCCAACAGGGATGGGGTGGGCCTGGGCAGGCAGCCATCGCAGACCTGAAGGGGCGCAAACTCTGGGTTCTCCACCTCGGTGAGTCACCACCGGGGAAGGGGGGAGTCCGTCCTGACCACAGAAGAACCAGAGGCTACTTCCCATCCACAAGGTCCCTGGTCCATGGGGACACCTGCCTGTGGTCCCCAGGAGACATCTCACCAGCCAGCCATGGTATCCTAGGGAACTAGGGACACTCCCCGTGCATGATGGGGCAGGAGGACCCAGATTCTGGGGTGGCTTCCATCTCAGAGGGTCCCACAGGGCCTCCCCATCTCCTGTCCAAGTCTCCACGTGGAGCTGCTCCAGTTCCTGGGCCTGTGGGGAGGCCTAGAGCAAATGCCAGGCAGGGACACTGATGACTTGTGGTGGGGACACACAAGGTAATGTGTGGACCAGCCCCCAGGCTTGATCCCTCTCAAAAAACACTAAAAAGACCCCTCACCTGACCCTTCCTTTGAAACCTCGGGGACAAAGAGCTCCTCCTGAGACAACACATCCCCTGGGAGACAGTTCTCCTGACACTGGATCAGGACCCCTCTGAACAACACCTGTCCTCTCTCTGGGCTCAGTCAGCCCTGGGGTGGAGCCAGGAATCCAGCGACCAGGACCCGAGCTGACTGGCCTCTTGGCACAGTGGTCAGAGCCCAGGTCTCCCCAGCGCTCAGGGTCAGCATCCTTGTACAGCCCCTGACATTGTCCGCAGGTTTCCTTCTTGCTCTCCGGGGGGTGACATTGAGACACACAGATAACACAGGAACCTCACACAAGAACCTGGCTTTGGCTAAGGAGATAGAAAAAGAGCCTGATTTCCATACCACAGACCCTTCTGGGCCCCTCCTACACACCCACTCTGTCCCACTGGCTCCTTCTGGGGCCTGGGAGCACCTGTTCTGCCAGGGGTCCCTGCACTGCTCCCCACTCCCTGCCTGGCACCACCTGTGGGCAAAGCTGGGTGACCACAGGGAAGGCTTCCAGACAGAGGACAGAGATGACCCCCCATGGTCAGGGGGCACATGGACAGGCCCAGCCAACAGGCACAGAGATGGAGGGTCTCCCTAAAATAGTTCCCTGAGGACCAGGGAGCCCACAGCCACCAGGACGCCCATCACCGTCTTTATTGCCAGGACACGCAGGACACCTCTCCCTTCACAGCCACGAGCTGCGGGTCCTTCCAGGCTCCCGGTCCTGGTCTCTGTCCCAAGAAGCAGCAGCCAGGCTTGGTGACACCTGAAGACAGAGGGTGGGTCTCCTCACCAGTCATCATGTCCCTTTGTCCCCCAGAGTCACCTCCGTGACCATCCTGCTGGGAGGACACCCACCTCCCCAGAGCATCTGAGAACCTGGGGGAGACCCGGTGCCCAGCTGGGTTAGTGTCACAGACAGAAACAGTCCCCAGGGTTGGGGACCCCAGGGCTCTCTGAGCAGTGCTGACAGACCCCACACCAGGACACAGCAGAGAGCGGTGCTGGGGAGAGAGAGCTGACCTCGGGGGTGAGTCTCCATCAGCCTCCCGATTGGAGCGTGCTCCCACGCTCCTGGGATTTTCCCAATGAACAAGTTTAGATGTTTACAAAAAATGTCAAATGAAACATTCAAATGGATTTATTAACAAGCACTGGATTCTCACTCCTGTGTTTTGTTCACTGCTGTATGTCCAGTTTCTTTCTTTTATTTTTTTTTAAGGAAGAATTATTTTATTCCAACTTTAAAAAAGAAAATGTTATTAAATTTCATCAAATACATTGAGATAAGATTTATTTTTTTAAAAGGGCTCAAGAGAGCAGTATAAGCTCATTAAATATTTGGCAAATGAAAAAATAAAAAGGAAAGAAAGTGAGCTCCACAGGCCAGCAAGATCAACCTCCTCTGAGAGCTTGTCAGATGCTGAGTCGGAGTTCGCTTTTTGTAACGGGACCTGCGGACCCTCCCGGAGCACAGGAGAGGGGGCGGGGCTTCCCGACCCCCACACCCTGGGGTCTTAGGCTGGACTTCCAGCAGGTGGGAAGCAGCATTTCTATGGAGTCACCAGGGCATCACAACCTTTACCAAGTTCCACAGGTGATCCGATGAACAGCGGGGTGACATCCTGTGACGAGAGTTCCTGATGTGGCCCCAGGGCTCCTGCTCTGAAAGAAAAAGCCAGAAGGGATACGAGAGGCCTGAGGGTGACGCTACTGTGCCCCCAACGAGGAGCTGCGGGGAACGCCCGTCCCTGGTGTCCCAGGCTCGTGCCGGTCCACACAGGCCGTGCCTGGGCGCGCACAGGAGAGTTGGGGGTGGATGGGTGGAGAATCACTTCGGAAAAACGCAGGGACCTCAGCAGGTCCCAGGGTCTTAAATCTAGACAAAACGTAACCGGGAAGGAGGAAACGGGAGAGGCGGGAAGGGGGAGGGAGAGGGAGGGACCTGGGAACAGACCCCGCCCCAACCCACGTGACTGGGGACGCGCTGGACTCCGAGAAGACTCGCCAGATCTGCAGTCGGAGGGCGGATCGCGCACTTCAGGACAGCGGTGCCCGAGAGCATTTCTGGAACCCAAGCTCCTGGCACAGAGTGAGGGACAGAGACGACAGCAGGCTCCATGGAGTCCACTTCGGCCCCCGCCCGTGGAGAGCGTGTCCCCTGGCGGGGGCTCCTGCTGGCCGGTAAGAGGGGGACAGCCCCTGGGGGTGGACTGGAGGATGGGGACCGAGACTGACTGGGTCACCTGGGGAGGACAGCGCTCTGACGGGGGACAGAGGGCTTCTGTATGGATCTGAGGGGAGAGGACGGGGAGCAGAGTAGGATGGGGAGGGGGCTCAGCAACAGGGAAATCTCATGACCTGGAAATGTGAGGGGCAGGAAAATGGCAATTACGTTTCAAAAGTTATTCATCGTGGAGAAATATTTTCTGAAAACTGGTGAGAATAATAAATTATGTCAGGGTGACACAAGATAAACTTAATCAGAGGCACTAAACGTCATCCTTACGAACTACCTCAGAAAGAAGCAGATACACCCCAGGAGGAGCAGGACCCTGGGAGCTCTCCCTCATTCCCCCACAGGTACTTGCAGCCTGTCACAGGCCCTGAGGGTGCAGCAGGGTCAGACAAGCCCCTGCCTGCATGGAGTTCACATTCTGTGGGGAGGAGAAGGACAAGGAAAGATCTAGATGCGATGCCAGGTACCTGCAGGTGTCACAAAGGGACAGGTCAGAAACTGAAGACGGTGTCATTACAGGAGGTGGTCAGGGCAGGTGTCTCCCTAGGACACCCCTGAGGGTCAGCAGGGGTCCAAGGGCAGTCAGGGCCGAGCCCTGAGAAGAGTTTTCAAAACAGAAGAAATAAAAGAGGTACAGAAGTAATGGTGGCCATGCCGCTAACTTTGACCATGGGAGACAGACACTCACACTAAGGCTGAGAGATGAAGAGACTTCTCACAACCCAGGGCAACCCGGCACACAGATCCGAATAGTGATGAATTTCTCCTTCCCTCCTAGTCTCACTCTCAACCTTCTGGAGCCCACCCACGACCACACAACTCACTACGGCATCCATCAGTGCTGCCGAAGGGATGGATGTGCTTCTCTGTGTCCTCAATCTGCCTGAGAATCTGGTAGGCTATTTGGAAATGTGGATGGCAGACACAGAATTGTATCCTATGTAATAGAGACTCAGACAATGGTCCCCGGGCCTGCCCACAGCGGTCGAGAGACAATATACCCCAGTGGATCCCTGCTGTTCCAGAACACCACCGTGCAGGACACAGGACACTACACCATACAAGTCATAAAGAAAGATATTCAGAATGAAGAAGGAGCTAGACAGTGTGTACCGTGTGTACCGTGAGTGATTGCTCTCTGCCCTCTGGGCGTCGGGTGGGGTGAATTCTACTCACACACAGGACTGACAGCCCTGGACTTGGCCTCCATCCCCTCTGCATCATGTCCCAGGTCAGGGTTGGACATTTAGTGCAGGACACACACAGTAGGGACAAACTTTGTGAGATCAGAGTTCCCCTCCCAGAGTTGACCCCTGCAGACATTCACCACAGAGAGAAGGACCAGTCTGCTGGGAGTGACTCAGCAGGAGACTAGATTCAGCCCAGCACCCTGGACTCTTCCCATGACCATGACCCTAAGAAAGATCCTGCAGGGTTTGGTCAGGGGCTGTACCGAGGGGCCCCTGGGATCCTCACTGAGAAGCTCAGCCTGGGAGCCCCTCCCTAGAACCCTGTCATAGGGACCCTGACTCTAGGAACCTTGGGGAGCCTGTGTCAGGCTGGGTTTGTGCCCTGGGCAGGGCTGACTGGGAGCAATGTTTCCCTGAGTGCCCAAGTCACAATGTTGTGGGCTGGTCACCAGCCAGGGATGAGGTTCAAGGGCCACATCTGGGCAGGGGTCCTTCACCTGAGATTATGAGTAGAGAGCACATGTGGACAAGATCCCAAGGCCATTAGCTACCTGCCCTGGGGGACATAGGAGACTCCAGAGGAAGGTCAGCGTCCCCAGGGAGGAACAGAGAAGATGCTGCTCGTAGCTTCTCATGTCCACCAGGGGTCAGGCTAGGGAGTCCTTTCTCAGGGACACAGGCAGTAACAGAGGCTGTTAGCGGGGGCGGCTCCTCTGTTTCAAGCTATAGGTCAGTCAGGAAATTGGGAAACAATTAAGGTTCATTCACAGACAGCCTGGCAAGTCAGAGACTCATCATCCACCCCGTTTTATTCAGGGGAGCTGAGTTACAGGGGCACATTCATGCAGAGCCACACAGATCAGGACTGCCCAGTCAGTCACACCAAGACCTGTCTGCAGGCAGCCCGTCCTCTCATCCACACGAAGGCCGTACCACGCATATGTAGCCCCGACACCAGCTTTGTGTTCAGATCTTTCCTTCTTAGGCGTCCTCAGCTCAGAGGGAGAGATTCTGGTCTGGGCAGTGAAAGCAAATGGAGAATTAATCTGTTTTCACTCCAGAACCAAAGAACCCGCAGTAACAATCAGAGTCCGTGCTGGGAACGCCCAGGCCTCCCCCTCAGGTGGCCGACCCACACCTCCCTGCGCTGGACTTGAAACCACTTCTTTGCTTCTTGATGTGTTGGTGTCCTTCCCACTGGACATGAAGGGAAGGACTTTGCCTTCTCACTCCTCAGTCCACTCTGCAACCAGCTCAGGGACCAGCGCTCCACTGCTCTTTCATGGAAGATAGCAGTGAAAGGTGAAAGAATGAATGAATGGATGGATGGATGAATCATAATTTGTACAGAGACTGGAACCTGGATACAGAGTTCTATTTGGTTTTGGTCTCACCTGTTCCCTGTCCCTCCGGGGGCAGACAGAGACCCACGTTCCATCCCTCTGACCACTTGCCCCTGAAGCACCCAGGAGCCAAGTCTTACAGTGACTGTGGGGCTGCCCAGCTGCGGGAGGGCTTTCTGGGCTGCACTGGTCCAGCTCTGGGGCAGCTGTGGGCTCTTGGTCCCTGGGATCCTTGAAGTCACCTTCGACCGCCACTTCTCATCAAAAATATTTCTGGCTCTCTCTGCTCCTTCCATATTCCTCATTTGCCTCCTCCTCACTCCCACCCCACTGTCCTGCTCTGCTCTGCTTCTTCCACCCTGCAGGCTTCTCGGATTCTCCTGCTCACACCTGTGTCCAGGCCCACCCTCCTGGGCAACAGGAAAGGACACAGAAGTCAGTCATTGCAGCAGCCCCAGCTCCATTGTGAGCCTGGTCCCCAGGTCACCAGGAGAAAGAGCCTCTGCTGTGCTCCATCCAGGGCTCCTTCCCTCCCTGATGCCAAAGGAACAGAACAAGTGACAGGGACATGTAAACCATTCATCTACTTTCCGTATGACTCTACCAGGGAGTCAAAGGCAGAGGGACAGTCCTCAGTCCCCAAAAGCTGATGGGCTTACTCCACTCCTGATTCGTCACTGACGTCCATGTGGTGTGAGGCTCCCATTCCTCCCAGGGACCTGAGACCTTCCCAGGTCGGGCTGGTGACCCTGCGCCATCTGACTGGTTTACTGCCTGTGTCACACACATGTGTCCTTGTGGTCGCACCTTTGCCATGGGGTGGGACCCACTCAGACAGTGAGGTGCACCAGCCTCTGTCCTTTCTCTTAGATGATGTTCGGTTCGAATGAATTTGATTAAACTCTACTTTTGCTTCCTGAGTTATAAAGACGGAAGAACACATGACATTTGCCCACTGGGGGCTCCTCGCCATCTGCTGACTGACCACAGAAACCGGTGACAGGGACCTTCTTCCTACATGTGCTGACATAACACGAATCTTTTCTACCACTTTCGTGTTGTCCCTCCCTTTATGCAACAGAGACGCCTACCCTTGCCCTCTGGTCACTTCTGTCTCCTTAGCAGGACTCACAGTCTCTCTCCCTCCCTAGGGAGACTTCACACTCACTGTAGTGTCTTCCTCTGGTCACAATGTAGCCCTGGGTGGACTCAGAGTTTGGTCTGTGACCTTCAATGTTCTCTAGACAGAGAGATTCCTCCAGAGACTGGCCTTAGATTTTTGGGTCATGATAATGATTTTCACATGTTCTTTCACAATTTAACTCCAATTTTTGTCTCATAATGCCAACACAAATGGCCCATGAGGGCCATATTTCAGCAAATTCCAGCTCCCCCACTTCCCACAAGTCACCCCTTCTGTAGCTGCTGCTGTCTGGCTGTCTGAGGAAGGGTCCCTGCCCGCTGCAGTGGAAGACAACAGTAAAGACCAAGGGCAGGAGCCTGGTTCCACTGCCAAAGCCAGCTAGCTCCCGTGTCCCCCACCCTTGTCTAAATCATTGCTGGACTCCGCTTGACCATTTTTGGGGTCACTGTCACATGTCAGTCACCAATGAACTCTGGGCACGCTGTCCACCTCATGGTCCTGCAGCCTCAGTCCTGAACTGACCCCCAGCCTTGCTTCTGGTCTCCCCGTGTATGGTTTCTGCTCAACCACCCAGTCCCAGGCCACACTGCCCAGTCTTCTTGGGGTTTAAGGACTGTGGGGTGGCCCATCACGACTCATCTCTAGGATAACATTGGAATATGAGGCTGCCATGGGAACACACCTTGGCCCAGCGATGTAGGTCTGTGAGCTTGAAAGGACTTGGCACCTGCACATTCCATACATGATCTCAAGGACAGTCAGCGAAGAGCCAGGACAAGTGCCCAGTGGCCTCTGACTCCCAGGCCAGTGTCTTCCCATGATCAAACCCTGACACTTAACTGACTCCTGAGGAAGTCTGTGCTTTCTCCAGACACAGAGCTGGAGGCTGTACGTTCTCTGAGCGCTCAGGTCCTCAGGCTGTCGTGTGATACGCAGACCTGCCTTATTCTTTTAAGGACTCAAGTTAGCTGAGAGGTGAGAGGTGCCAACTCTGACTGAAGATGCCTTTGAAAAAGTCAAAGGTACCACCCAGGGGAATGTTCTCTCTGTTACCTGCACAGCAGAGTTACCCAAACCCAGCATCACGAGCAACAACTCCAACCCCGAGGAGCACAAGGACCCTGTCCTGTTAACCTGTGAACCTCACACTCAGGACACCACCTACCAGTGGTTGATCAACAGTCAGAGCCTCCAGGACAGCACTAGGCTGGAGCTGCCCAAGGACAACAGGACTGTCACTTTGCTCCATGTCACGAGGACTGACACAGGACCCTATGAACCCAGCGAGTGCTGGCCGCAGTGACCCCTTCGCCCTGAATGTTCTCTGTGAGTAACTTCTGTCCCTGTGTGGTCCAGGCTGCCGCCCAAATCCACGTGACAGAGGCCAGAATATAAGTGTCACAGTCCCGAATACACAGACCCTCACCCTGGACACCAAGTGTGGCCATGACTCCCTGTGCCAGACAAACCCGGGCAGGTCCAGCCCTAAGCCAAGACTAGGATGGGTGGGTGGCCCCCATGTTGAAAGGCTCGCAGTCAACACCCTGTGGTGGGACAACAGGTTGATGTCTCAGACTCAGCTCAGTGAACCCTGGGGTTGTGGGTGGGACCTTTCACAACAAGGCCAGGGCGCAGCTCAGAGGGACACTGTGGCCCTCACACAGACCAGGAGCTTCCCCTCCCCTCTGATGACATCATGTGTGGCTTTGCTCTGTTTGCTCCAGATGGCCCAGACGTCCCCTCCATTTCCCCTCAGACTCCCATTACCCACCAGGGGCAAACCTCAACGTCACCTGCCACGCAGCTGCTAACCCACCTGCACAGCATTCTTGGCTTATCAATGGGAGACCCCAGCAACCCACACAGGAGCTCTTTATCCCCAGCATCACTGCACATGACAGTGGACCCTACACTTGCCTCGCCCATAACTCTGTCACTGGCCTCAATAGGGCCACAGTCAGAATCATCACAGTGATGGTCCTCCGGGACCATCGGCACTGACCTCTGGGGTGGAGGTTGGTCTGGTTTTCAGAAAACAGCCTGGATGCTGCCTCCATCCTGTGCACATGGACATAGCAAATCACAAATTCTTCCCCTGAACCCTCCCCCACATCTCTGTAGTTTCTCTCCTCCCCTTGCTCTTCTGATTTCTCATGGCAGAGCTGGGGTCAGCCTTGAAAAGTGAGGAGGGGTTCTTTCAGCACCAGAAAACCTCCATGTGGAGCCTCCCTTTTATCACCTCCTTTTCTGTGACCCACTCCATGTCATACAAGGAACATAGGAGGCTTTGAGTCAAGCTCACCTCTTTCTCCCCAAACGAAAGGGTGAAACCCCCTCTGAGGAGGGTGAGCAGGACAGACCCCTGCTCTCTGCTCTGCTCCAGGCTCACCTGGTGCCTGACTCTGGAGGAGTTGCACGGGCAGCCTGTCCTCAATCTGGCCAAACTGAGCCACCCACCGACACCAGAGCCTCCCTCAGGTCAGGCTGCTGGAAACAGCCATAGTGTAGCCACCTCCGAGCCATGTCCTGGCTCTGAAGTCACCAGCTGTGTAATGCTGTGCGACACCAGCGTGTGATGTTCCAGAGGAGAGCAGTGAGCGATGGTGCTTCCCTGACAGATAGGTACACTGATTCCTCACCTATGATGGGAGTTATGTTCCAGAGACCCCCACAATAGGTGAAAATACGTGAAGTAGCGGCATTATATTTATTTTATTACTTATATATATTTTAAGGCTTTATAAACCCTTCCCACACTCCTATAAACCTTTCCCACTCTCTTATAAACACTTCATATGCTCTTAAACACTTTCCACACTCTTAAACCTATGTAATTTTAACAACATATAAAATTCTATATGGCTGCTCACCAGTGAAGTATACTACAACTTGAATGATGAAGATCATGAATTATGTAGCTGTGCAGTACTGATGACGATGAAGGTGATGACGATGAGATGAATGTACTGCACAGCCAAGAAGAGCATTACAGCTCTTCTGAAGGCACCACTTCATCAGGCGCTTCATCAGGTGGTGCAGCATCTTCACCCTGGGTCCTAACTTCTAATTCCACTAAAGGTCTAGGTGTAACTGATCTCTTCGTCTGAGTGATGAACATAGTTATGGGGAGTTGCTGGCGCTGCTTTTTCTTCTGAGTGAGAAGGTCTTTATAAACTGACATGCCGCCCTCAATTGTATTTACGAAATGCAATGAACAAAGCATCTGTGGGTCCCATTCTTCAGCCACTCGCTGAAGTTCTTTGGCCATTCTGACCATGGTTGCAAGATGATTGAGTGTTAGGCCAACCTCCTCCTCTTCTCCAACCCATAGTTCATCTTGTTCCTCATCCTCTTCTTCACTTGCTGACTTTGTCATCTCTGTCAGGTCTTCGTCTGACAATGGTTGTAAGTGGACATCCACAGAGGCAGCTTCTCCATGAAGAGAAATGCCCTTGAGTCCAAAGCGTCTCTGAAATTTGTCAAACCAGCCCTTACTGGCACTTAATGGGGTTGGTCTGGTGGGAGAAGCACTCAACAGTCCTGCTTCTGTGTTGTCGTCCTCGTCTTCATCCTCGTCACCGTCATGAACGCCTGTGCTTTCTGCAAAACTATCATAAAGTTTCTTGGCCTTCATCTGGATGGTGTTGTTATTCTTCTTCCCGCAGTCATTTATCCAAAGGACCAATGCAGACTCCATCCTCACAATGGCCTTATTGAGGGAAGTGACCACCCTCTTTGCAGTCTTGTTAAAAGTCATTGTTGCCATCGACCTAATATTCTTTTCATCTTTCTTTATGTAGTGAACAGTAGATTCGTTGATCCCGTAATGGCGGCGTACAGCCATGCAGTTTTTGTCTTCCTTTAACATGTCGAGAATTTGCACCTTTTATTTGATGGTAAACATATTTCTCTGGCACTTGGGTTCACTGCCAGAAGCCTTAGAAGGCGCAGAACATTTGGGTGGCATTGTAGGGTTGAAATAAATTCGAACTTTTACGAAAATTTCACAAAAACACAACACCGCAGAGCAACACTACGCGCAGCGATCAGACGTCGATGTGAAGTGGACAAGGAGAGATGCTGAAAGTGTGGGCACAGTGCGGGAGAGCAAACAGACCGATGCTATGGTCACTGAGCCAATCAGCGCCCAGGATACAGAACACAGTGCTGTGGTTGGTCGCCTTCCATTCCATCAGCCAATAGTGTGCCGTGTAAAAAAATCTCACGTTGGCAAACTTGCGCAGGCGGTAGTGGCATACTGCATTTCCATTGTGTACAGTATGGTATTCATCCTCTGATGAAATACATACTGTATTTTATTTCAATTTAATATTCTTTTAATATGTTTGAATTAACATTTTTTATATTTTATATTGTTTTAAAATTTTTAGGCAAAAATAATTAAAATCATAAATATTATATAAGTACCTGTATACCGCAAAATCCCATGATATAGTGAAAACTCCATGATACAGAATTAGATAATTTTTTTAAAAACCTGTGATACAGTGAAGCCACAATAAGTGACCCGTGATATAGCAAGGGATGACTGTATTTGCAAATTCTGGAATCAAGAAGTGGTTGAATGATAACAATAAAGATAGACTGATTTTTTAAGTATATTTTATTCATTATGTTATTACAGTTGTCCAAATTTTTTTCTTCCCTTTAGCTCTCTCTTCCCTGCACTCCCCCACCCTCCAACATCCCCCCTCTCCTTAGTTCATGTCCATGAGTTGTACATATAAGTTCTTTGGCTTCTGCATTTCCTATATACTATTCTTAACCTCCCTGTCTATTTTGTGCCTACCTATTTGCTTCTTATTCCCTATACATTTACCCCCATTCTCCCCCTCCCCCTCCCCACTGAAAACCCTCCATGTGATCTCCATTTTTGTGATTCTGTTCCTATTCTGGTTGTTTGCTTGGTTTTTGTTTTTGTTCTTTAGGTTCAGTTGTTGATAGTTGTGAGTTTGTTGTCATTTTAATGTTCATATTTTTTACCTTCTTTTTCTTAGGTAAGTCCCTTTAACATTTCATATAATGATGGCTTGGTGATGATGAACTCCTTTAACTTGACCTTATCTGGGAAGCACTTTATCTGCTCTTCCATTTTAAATGATAGCTCTGCTGGATAGAGTAATCTTGGATGGAGGTCCTTGCCTTTCATGACTTGGTATACTTTTTCCCAGCCCCTTCTTGCCTGTAAGGTCTCTTTTGAGAAATCAGCTGACAGTCCTATGGGAATTCTTTTGTAGGTAACTGTCTTCTCTCCCCTTGCTGCTTCTAAGATTCTCTCCTTATTTTTAATCTTGGGTAACTTAATTATGATTTGTCTTGGTGTGTTCCTCCTTTGGTCCAACTTCTTTGGGACTCTCTGAGCTTCCTGGACTTCCTGGAAGTGTATTTCCTTTGCCAGATTGGGGAAGTTCTCCTCCATTATTTGTTTAAATAAGTTTTTAATATTTTGTGCTTCCTCTTCTCCTTCTGGTACCCCCATGATTTGGATGTTGGAGTGTTTAAAGTTGTCCCATAGGTTCCTAAGCCTCTCCTCATTGTTCTGCATTCTTGTTTCTTCATTCTGTTCTGGTTGGATGATTATTTCTTTCTTTTGTTCCAAGTTGTTGATTTGAGTCCCGATTTCCTTCCCTTCACTGTTGGTACCCTGTATATTTTCTTTTATTTCACTTTGTGTAGCCTTCATTTCTTGCTTCATTTTGCAACCAAGCTCAATCAATTCTGTGAGCATCCTGATTACCGGTGTCTTGAACTCTGCATCAGATTGGTTGTCTCTCTCCTTGTCATTTAGTTCTTTTTCTGGAGCTTTGATCTGTTCTTTCATTTGGTCCATATTTCTTCATCTCAGCACACCTATTATGTGATAAGAGGTGGAGCCTTAGGTATTCACCAGGGCAGGGCAACCCCCTTTGCTGGGTTGTGGCACTGTCTGTGGTGGAGGGGTCAGAGGGAACAGTGCTGCTTGCTCCACTCTCATCTCACTTTCCGTCACTTTCCTTGCTATCCACAAGTGGATTGCGAGCTGTCCTGTGAGGTTGGGTATTTCTCTGCCACCACAACCCCTCCAGATTTTTTACAACCAAGGGTTTTAAGTCTTTAATTTCCCTCCCTGGAACCCTGGTTTTCGTGGCTTGTCCCCTCCCTTATTGTTCCTCCTGGCTTACCTGTGTGTGAATGTGGGGTCCCTGGCTCAGTCTGCCACTTTTTCTTGCTCCGAGTCCTCTCCACCCCACTGCCTGTCTCTGCCCTTCCTACCAGTCTGGATGAATATTTATTTAACTCCTTGGTTGTTGGACTTCCATGCAAATAATTTTCTGGCAGTTCTGGTGTTCTTTGCTTTTAGATTGGTTGTTATCCTTCTTTTCATTGTGCAAGAAAGTGAAGCGTTTCTGCCTATACCTCCATCTTGGCGGGGAGGGGGCGCTAAATATATTGATTAAGCTAGAGCAGGGTTTCTCAAACTTGGTTGTGGACATTTTGGGGCTGTTCCTTCACCATTGTGAGGGGCTGTCCTGCACACAGGATGTTTAGCTGCCCCTCCAACCCTACAAGCTGAATATCAAGTGTATCCTATTCACACCCCTGCCCCGTTATGACAACCAAGAATGTCTTCAAACATTGCCAACCATCCTCTAGGAGACAAAACTGCCCGTGGCTAAGAACCACTGAGTTACAGGAAGAGGTTTCCTTAGTAGACCTGATTAAAATCTTGGAGGACAGAATGATCTGTTATGAAGAAAAAGCAACCACGAAGGCCAGGAGAGACAAACATGCTGAGGGGGAAGGAAAATGCACCCGAGTCAAAGTGCTTTAAAGAGGGACTCGGGAAGTGAGGAGACATTTTCATTGATGTTACACCAGAAACAATGACGGCGAATCAGTGAAACCTAAGAGAGGAAAAGCAAAGAGTACAAAAGAGGGGCCTGGAATGGCATTCTGGAGGACTGGGACCCACGCTGCCACTGAGAAGTGCCCTCCTACAGCTGACAACGCACAGTTTCCAACTGGCAAACTGCTCTAAAAGACTGCGACAGCCACCTCAAATGACGCCGGGAAATTCGAACAGATTCACAGAGGGAAGACTGGGTACATCAGTGTAAAATACACAAAGCATGAGAGGGTGATCTTCAGTCACACAGATTTTACAGGTGGAGATGCAAGTCACGTCTCAGGCTCAAAACCCTTCAGTGGTTTCCGTCTCACTCAGTCAAACCTAAAGTCCTTACAGCGGTGTAGGAGCCTCGGTGATCTGGCCATGGTTACTTCCCTCACTTGATATCCCACCACCATCTAAAGATGAGGCTCACGAGCAATCTGGCATTTTACTGATAAAAGTCTGAGGCCTTAGAGAAACGGCCCTCTCCCAGCAAGTGTGCACTCAGCACAGAGCTCCTGAAGGAAGCCCAAATCTACCCGGGCATGACAAGTCCTTCTGCCCCATACTGAGCAGAGTAAATACTGGCGAACATGTTAAACTTCTCTGGATCTTAAATTAATGTGAAAAGTTTGGACTTTTTGTCTTAAACACAAAAAGGCAAGATAATTTTAGAATTTAATTTCTACATCATGCAGGCATCTGGGCCATCATTTACTCTGACAACAGAACCAATGGCAAACTGTAATAAATGACATGTAGGAACATAATTTTAAATGGAAAAAAGAAAAGGGAACACATTTTCATTCAGCCTTGGGAATAGCATAGCCATGTATTTAAACTGTCAACATACTATTGAGATTCATTTCAACACCCTCTTTGTAGCAAAAATCTATACTGCCACCGCACTCCAAAGAGCTATAAAGAGGACCTTGGTTCATAAGGGTGGACACAAGACCACCCTGCACAGCACACAGCCCTGCGCTTGTTATCTGATCAGAGGCTTCATGGTTAATGCCAGTGAACTGAAGACAGTGGCTCTCAACCCTGGCTGCACAGTGGGAGAGCTTTTAAAAAACATAAGTGTTCCTGCCCCAGCCCTAGAAGTTTGGTGTGACTTTGGTCAGCATCAATACTTTTTAAAGGCAGCACAGGTGATACTCTAAAGTCCGGCCAGGTCCAGCACCACCAGGCTGAAGGCACAAGAAGCTAAAGAATGTAGCGAGGAACGCCTCTACTCTACCGAGCTTCCCTGAGGAGGAAGACTCCTCACCTCTTGCTGCACGTACCCTGTACCACAGTGGCCAGTGACAGCCTTAGGACACAGTTCTTGCTGGGCAGAGCCAAGGTCAGAAGCAGGGAAATGTGCTTGACTTCCTTCCCCTTCTGCCCTGTTTGACATGAGGCCGTGGGCCTGACAGAGTGTGGGGGCTCTGCAGGCCCACACCACCCCTCGGTGGCTGTCCCACGGCTAGGACCCCAGAGAGGCCCTGAGGGAGCCCCAGCAGCAAGCCCGTCTGGCCCTCACTCCCCAGCCACATCCCTCCGCCAACAGTGCTTTGGTCTCCATGTGTCTGGCTGAATGCTTCTGAACATGGCAGAGGAAAAGGAGACAACTTGATTTCTCTTAATCCTGCAGTGGAATCCATCCTGAAAACAATGGATAGCAAAAGAGATGTCTAAGATGAAGAAGTGCTGATTTATGTGTTAAAGACTAGAGGTTACTTCTGCTGTGCCACTGTAAGAAACTTGAGGGAACTGCAGGCATTCTAAGCCACTGCTTACTGGTGTGCACAACCCCCGCCCATCCTGCTGCCCAGCATCATCCCTCCACGTTAAAGCGAAGCATTCATTCTCAAATCAGTAACTCGTTAACAAGATACAGTGTATCAAGTAAACAAATAAAGATTTCCTTATACTATACTCTACAGTGGTTAACTGGATTTCCTGAGAGTTTCTCATAACTTCCATGGTTTTCTCACAGCATCTACAACACATCATAAATATGTATTTTATCACACACCAGTGTTTCACTATCTACCTACCTATATATCTGTCATCTTTCTATCTATATCTGTTTTCATGTGTAGTATAAGCAGACTATTTTTGTTAATAATTTCCAAATTAATATCTCAAAGAGCATAGTACTTGGCAGAGTGAGCTTTCAGTAGATGTTTCAAAATGAATACAAATGCATGTCTAAATGGAACAGAACAGAGAATCCAGAAATGGACCCACACTGATATGGTTACTTAATCCATGCAAAGGCGGCAAGGGCGCACAGTGGGGGAGACGGCCTCTTCAATGAACTGGTGCTGGGAGAACTGGACTGATACATGAAAAAAAAACGGACAACTTTCATACATCACACACAAAAATTACCTCAAAATGGATTAATGACTTAAATGTAATACCTAAAAACCATAAAGCGCCTAGAGTAGAATACAGACAGTAAACTCTTAGATATGGATCTTGTTTTTACAATGTGTCTCTCCAGGTGACAGCAACAAAAGCATTATCAAACTAAAAAGCTTTTGTGAAGCAAAGGAAACCATCAACAAAATGAAAAAACAACCTACTAGTGATATATCTGACAAGAGTTTAATGTCCAAAATATACATAGAATTCAAACAACATCAGAAAACAAACAATCCCATTGAAAAGTGGGCAGAAGATCTGAACAGACATTTCTCCAAAGAAGACATACAGTGCAGGGAAAAGTAAGACACAGTTGCTTGTGTGAAAAATAATATAATAACTAATAACTGATACTACAAGAATAAGCTGTATTTCAAGTGCTCATAACTGTAAACCTAAATTTGCTTCACTGGAACATAATAAAATAATTAATAAATAGGAATCCAAGAATCAACTCTGTGTTTCACGTACCTGTGACTACAAACCCACTTTGCCCCACCTGCACAGATGGCCAACGACCATATGTAAAGATGCTCAGCATCACATCCTCAGGAAAATGCAAATCAAAGCCGCAATGAGCCCGGACTAGTGTGGCTCAGTGGGCTCGGCATTGACCTGCAAACTGAAAGATGGCCAGTTGGATCCCTAGTCGGGGCACACGCCTGGGATGCAGGCTGGGTCCCCATTTGGGGGTGTGCAAAAGGGGGCCGATCGATGTTTTATCCCTTTCTTTCTCCCTCCCTTCCCCTTTCTCTAAAAACAACTAAATATAATCTTTTTAAAAAAATCCTCAATAAGGTAAGACCTCACACCTTTCAGAATGGCTATTACCAAAAAGTCAAAAACAAGTGTTGGCAAGAATGTCAAAGAAAAGGAAACCCTCGGGAACTGTTGGTGGGATTGTAAATTGATACCCACTATAGAAAACAGTATGGAGGTGCCTCAAAAATTAAAATAGAACTACCATACGGCTCAGCAATTCAACTTCTGGATATTTATCTAAATAAGATAAAAATACTATTTTGAAAAGGTATATGCCCCCCAACCTTATTCACTACAGCATTATTTATAATAATCAAGATAGGGAAGCAACCTAGGTTCCCACCGTTAGATGAGTAGATAAAAAAGATGTCTCTCTCTCTCTCTCTCCCACACACACACACACACTCAGGAATATCACTCAACAATAAATAGCAATAAAACCTTGCCATTTGCAACAATGCAAAAAATACAACTGGATCACACCCTTATACCACATATAAAAATAAACTCAAAATGGATTAAAAGACTTAAATGTAAGACCTAGAACCATAAATGTCCTAGAAGAAAACATAGGCAGTAAACTCTTTGACATCAGTCCTAGCAATATTTTTTCAGATGTGTCTTCTCAAGCAATGGCAACAAAAGCTGTCAGATAAACGAGCAGAGTATTATACCAGTGAAATAAGTCAGAGAAAGAAAGACAAACACCCTTGTATGTGGAATCTGATTAAACAAAATCAACAAAACAAATCCGAAACAAACCCATGGACACAGAGAACAAAGTGATGGTTGCCATAATGTGGGGAGGGGATGAATGAAAAGGTGAAAGGGATTAACAGGCACAGATTTCCAGTCATAAAATAAATAAGTCACAGGGATGTAATACACAACACAGGGAATACAGTCAATAATATCATAATAATACTGTATGGTGATCTACAGTACTCGATTTAGCATGGTGATCACACAGTAAGGTACATAGATGTCGAATCCCTATGTTGTACCCTGGAAACTAATACAATATGGTATGTCAACTATAATAAATATACATGTGAATATAAAAATAATATAATACTATAAAGTATTTCTTTCAGTTATTAATTATTATGGTAATTATTAGTTTACATTGATGAGAATCTGCCCCATTAAAAGTTGAGTACAGAGACTTATGCTATAGGGAACTGGAAATTTTTTTTAGCAGGCACTGGAACTGGATCATAAGCTCCTTTGGGAAAGTATATAAGCCCAATGATGAGTGCCCAACATGAATTTTGAGGAATGAAAAGAGTTTGCCAAAACAGAGGCATTAAAGGTAAAGGTAGCCTCAAAAAACTAAAAATGGAACTGCCTTTTGACCCAGCAATTCCACTGCTGGGATTATACCCTAAGAGCCCTGAAACACCAGTCCAAAAGACTGGGGTACAGGGGTACAGTCCAAATGTACCCCAATGTTCATAGCAGCACAATTTTTACTGGGGTACAGTCCAAATGTACCCCAATGTTCATAGCAGCACAATTTACAATAGCCAACTTAAGTTCCCATCAGTAAATGAGTGGATCAAAAAACTGGGGTACATTTACACAATGGAATTCTATGCCACGGGAAGAAAGAAGGAACTCCTACCCATTGCAACAGCACAAATGGAACTGGAGATCATTATGCTACGTGAAATAAGCCAGGCGGTGAAAGACAAATACCATATGATCTCACCTATAAGAGGAAGCTAATGGCCCTGGCTGGTGTAGCTCAGTGGATTGAGCGCAGGCTGGGAACCAGAGGGTCCTGGTTTGATTCCCCGTCAGGGCACATGCCTGGGTTGCGGGCCGGGTCCCCAGTGAGGGTCATGTGAGAGGCAACCATACATTGCTGTTTCTCTCCCTCTTTGTCTCCCTCCCTTCCCCTCTCTCTAAAATAAATAAATAAAATCTTAAAAAAAAAAGAGGAACCTAATGAACAAAACAAGCAAACGAGCAAAATAGAACCAGAGGCGTGGAAACAAGAAACAGACTGACAGTGACCAGAAGGGTGGGTATAGGGGGATAAGGGTAGAAATAAGGGGAAGGGACTAGTCAAGGAAGATGTATGAATGACACATGGACATGGACAACTGGGTGGGGATTGACTGTGGGAGCGAGGGCTGGGCCTTGCAGAGGAGAGCAAAGGACGGGAAACTGGGACAAGTGTAATAAAACAACAATAAAATATTTAATTTTAAAAAAGGTAAAGGTGGGTTGCTTCCAGAGGAGCTAAGGAAGGACAATATGTATGATACAGTCTGGGCGAGGTCCCAGGTGCTCTGAAAGAAGGGGAAACTATTACAATTTTCAATCATGTGTTTTCTTAGTACTGTCAAAACACTGAGGTGTGATGCTAGCAATGAACACTATGATCTATAGAAATCAATAATTCAAAAAACTGTGTAAACAAAAATTAACTTTCCTACCTTGCCTTACATCACTTACCTTCTGAAGACACCCTCAACACCAGTAATGCCCTTCCCATCCACAATATCTCTGGTGAGTCTAAAAGGAACTGTTTCAGGAGTAGGAAGGATTTCACCTATTCAAATGCAACTCCTAAGTGTAAAATACAGAGAGGCTAGGAAGTTCCATAGCTAATTGACTTTCCTCCCAACTGGCACATAAACTTCGTAGAGGCACCAAATAATATGTTGCCTATATCCACTCAGTAATGCCACACACAGTACTTTATTCTATTTCTGTTCAACCTGACTTCCTCATCTCTACCACTACTTCTTGACATAATTAGGGAAATCTTGAATAAAGGGTGATTTTTAAAAAGGAAATAATCACAGGTAGATGTAAAAATGCAAAATATGCCCTGGCTGGTGTAGCTCAGCAGATTGAACATGGGCTGCGAACCAAAGGGTCGCTGGTTCGATTCCCAGTCAGGGCACATGCCTGGGTTGCAGGCCAGGTCCCCAGTGGGGGCCACATGAGAGGCAACCACACATTGATGTTTCTCTCCCTCTCTTTCTCCCTCCCTTCCCTTCTGTCTAAAAATAAATAAATAAAGTATTTTTTAAAAAAAGGACACACCTGGAAAGTCAATGAATTTCTATAAAAAAAAATGCAAAATATACCAGGTCTGTCCAGAAAGTATCCAGTCATGTACTATGTAAAATAGAAACATTTATTGAAGAAGATACAAGAAACATTGCACACAGGACAATGACACCTCAGTCCTCTTCAATGTAGGCACCTTGGGACCTCTCACAGTTCTCCTAGCTTCTCTTCACTGTTCATAACACTCTGCAAAATCTTTCATTGGAATTGCCATCAGCTGCCCCATTGTATTTTCCTGAATCTCATCAACAGTCTGAAATCTCTTCCCTTTCAAAGGTAATTTTAGTTTTGGGGAAAGTCAGAAGTCGCAGGGCACCAGATCTGGGCTGTGATCTCTCTGCGACTTTGTCATGCCTTCTTCGGGCGTGGAGAACCAGGCGACTTCCATTGGGACGACTGGGTCCTCATTTCCGGATCACAGCTGTGGACCCACGATTCGTCTCCAGTTATGACCTTTGGGAAGAAACCTGGTTCAGTGGTAGCAGTATGAATCAAGTCATTAGGAACTGCAGCACAATGTTCCTTCTGCTCTGGTAGCAGAAGCCACAGATCAAATTTTGCCACAACACTTTTCATGCCAAGATCCTGCATCAAAATCTCGGACACAGTAGTTTTTGGAATCCCCAGATCAGCTTCTAATTCTCACACTGTCAGTCGCCAATCTTTGTTGATTGCAGCCCATACATGTTCAACATTCTCAGGTGTTCTGCTTGTTGCAGGCCTTCCAGAATGTGGATCACTTTCAACAGATTCTTGGCCATCTTTGAAATGTTTGTGCCACACTTTCATTAGCACTGCACTCATTGCATTGTCACCAAAACCCTTCTGAATCATCCAAATAGTTTCCACAGGGAAATGTTCAAGCTTTACACAAAATTTGATGCAGATTCGTTGCTCTACTCGCTTAGTCATTTTGAATGTGACAGCCACACAGTACGCATGCTCTCTCAGTTGTGTATACCGCCCCCACTGACTAGCACAGTGAAGTCGACATTGTTCACACATGCACATCCCAGTCCACTCCGTGGCTGCCAGGTCACATCAATGCCATACAAACCATTCTCATTATATTAGCTATAGCTGGACTTTTCCTGGACAAACCTTCCTGTACTCTTCCACTCTACGTCAGAAAGTCTCTAATGAGGATTTTAATCACCTTCTCACCTGAAACTAGCATTTTAATAGGTTCTTTTTAAGTTGTACATAAACTCAAAATTACCAAAAAGAACTTAGTTGTCTGTCTCCTAAAATAATTTTTACCTGAACCAATTTTTTTCTTAAAGTATTTGATATCAAACTTTTTAATTTAGTTACCATTGACTAGATTATTTAAAATTGGAACTGGATGAGTTAAATTGGAATTTACTAAAGCACACACGTTTAAAATAGGTCAGTTAATAGTAATTGGTTCATTAGCTAAATGTGTGCTGCCTGAAAGAAGCTTTTACATTGAACACACACTTTCAGTTGTTACCATTTGTTTTCCCAGAAAGAGTAGTCCATGCATTAAAAAGCTTTCAAACAAGTTCAGTGCTCTGTATGAAAAACACCTTATAGATGAATGAGTTTTCATGCTATTTTTTTATCCCAATCATTCTAATTGTTAGCTGCTGGGAAGGAACTGGCACTAGTGTAGCTGCGTTACTCCAACTCTCGTTTTCACACATTAGAATTCTGTCACTAGTGTGATCACATTATTCCAATTACAAACAAGTAGGCTAACAAGCTGCATATCTGCAGATTTGAAAAATTTACTCTTTAGTGATGAAGTAGTACACATCCTTGAACTTGCTCTTCTTTCCTATGTGAAAAAAAATTCACATTTCGTGATCATACTTTAAAAACAGCAACTATAGTCACGGGCCAAGTCTCCCTGGGGTGCCAGTCAGCTCAGTAAGTTTCATCCCAGCCAAAGCCAGAGTTAAGCAAAGGTTCAGGTGGCCACAGCTGCTCATAGTTACCTGACAAAAGGAAAACTGCAGGCCCCAGCTGCCTCTCCTCCCAGTTTCTCCGACATTGGCAACTACTGCTTCCTCATAATTGACAATATATTATTTGGTAACTATTCATTCAGGGTGTAAAGTTGTTCTTTTTGAGGATGCAAAATACCGCTGTCCCCTACTGGGATAGGCCAGGGATCAATGTACTGCAACCTGCTGCCTGTCTGTGTGCCACCTAAAAGCTAAAAATGGTTTTAACATTTACAAAAAATTTAAAAAATAATATTTCATGGCACAGATAATTACATAAAATTCAAATAGCAGGGTCCAAAAATAAAGTTTTATTAGAATGCAGCCATGCTCATGTATTTCTATATTTTCTATGGCAGCTTTCACACTACAATAGGGAGCTGAATGTGTGACAGAGACTTTATGATCTGCAAAGCCTACTATATTTATTGTCTGGCCTATTACGGAATGTTTGTCAACATCTATCCTGAAACATAAACCAGATCAAGTCTTTCTCTTGCTGAAGATTACCAATGACTTGCTTAAAATTATCAATGACTTCCTATTTCACCCAAAATGATGTACAAGTTCCTAAATGACCAGCCTGTGACATAATCTTCCACACTCTCCAGTCATTCACTAAACTTCAGCAATCACTCTGTATTTTTCCTTCCTGCCCTTTGAAACCAAGATGAAACCCAGCTCAGGGCCTTGGTACTTACAGCCTGTTTTGCTTAGAACACTCTTCCCTTAAGTCTTATGTATGCCTACAACTCATCATTCAAAACTCACTTCAAAGGTCACTATCTGAACAGGTATTCCTTCCTGCTCTGTTTTAATGCAGTCCTCTGTGCCTCCACCATCACTACGTTATCATCGCTTTCCTAAGAGCACTTTTCAATATTCAAAATCATGCTACATTGTGTGTCTGTGTGCATGTGGTTAGCCTGTCTTTGTCCACTCAAATGTTACTCCTTGAATAACAAACTCGGACATGCTATTGCTTTATCTCTAGCACCTGGAGCAGTGGCAGATCTATAGAGGTTAACTTACGTATTAAATCATGCTAACTCTCAGACATATAAAGTACAACATAAGGCATTGACTGGTATGGCTCAGTGGGTTGGGCATCATTCCCACAAACTGAAAGGTCACTGGTTCAATTTCTGGTCAGGGTGTGTGCCTGGGTTGTGGGCCAGTCCCTAGTCAGGGGCGATGTGTACATCGATGTCTCTCTTCCTCTCTCCTTTCACCTCTCTCAAAAAGTAAATAAATAAAATCTTTTACAAAATAAAGTATAATGTAATACATAGTAAAACATTTTCAAACATGAAAAATCTGTGTTGTGGTGTATGCCTAAAAATAAATACATTGTTGAACTCTATTAGTAATGCCATTAACTTTTCAAAGTTACAGCTTCAATTTTCAACATCTAATCCAAGATACGTATTCACAAATTTAAACCCCTCCTTATCTTGTTTTCCTATCGCACTAAACTTTCAATGGTATTTCCAGCGATATGTCCCAATTTTATAATTTGTTGAGTATGTCATTGCAGGTCCCTGGAGTGAGGCTCTGGAAGGCAAAAGCAGGGGCTCCTACCCTGAATTAGACACCACCTACTAATGAGATGGGGTAGTTAACGCAGAGGATGAAAGCTTTACACGTGGGATGGCCTTCCTTTCTTCAGCCATAAAATGGAAATAAAAATTTCTTAGTGTTGTGAGTATGGAATGTAGACTTTTTAGTCAACCCAATACTATTTATGTTGTAAAGAGCATTTAAAAGATTACAATTTAAAAATGTATTTTTTTTACTATATTTTATTGATTATGCTGTTACAGTTGCCCCACTTCCCCCCTTCTTTTCCCCCACCCCCTTACCCCCCTTTCCCCTCCCTTTAGTTTTGTCCATAGGTCATACACATAAGTCCTTCTGCTCCTGCACTTCCTATACTATTCTAACCTCCCCCTGTCTGTTGTCTACCTCCCATTTATGCTACTTGTTCTGTGCCCCATTCCCACCCTCTCCCCCTACCACTCCCCT